>CAHIKZ030000053.1:787500-805000 GCA_903632075.3 Acanthosepion pharaonis
TCTCTTCTTCTTCTTCTTCTTCTTCTTCATCATCATCTTCTTGTTGCTGTTGTTCTTCTTTGCCTCCTCCTCCCAATTCTTTTGTTTTTTCTTCTTCTCCATTATTATTGTTAATAATAATTTTTGATATCGTCTCTGACACTTAAATATTTCTGCCGGGTAATGATGGTCGTGTCTCTTCTCCTACCCTTAGTAGAATATTATTATTATTATTATTATTATTATTATTATTATTGATGTTGTTGTTGTTGTTGTTCACCAGATTTTTTATAGCTGGTAAAATGCGATAAGCTATTTGACGTCAGTCAATATTAATAAAAATGTCCTGTTTTCAACTCTGTTCACTGGACTGTCAGCCTTCTTTCAGAGAGACATGATTTATTTTGCTTTTACTCGATATCCCAATGACATTGAGGTTTTCGATGAAGCTGTTTCATTCTTTACCCTAACGTTCCTTTAACGTTTCCTGTCATCTGCCTTTCCGGCAAAAGGTACTTTGTTTATAATACGATTTCTTTTTTTCTTATTTAGGACAATAAAAAGGGGAGAATGTGCACTCAGCTTAACGGTAATCGGCAAGGAGAAGTGTGTTGGGGGGTGGATTGGGCGAAACGGATTCGAAATCCAACTTAGTTTGCTGCGTTCACTTTCACACAAGTGGCCTTAAGAAAAGGCATGAATCCAACACTTCTGCACTCAGCTATGGGTTAAACAGAAGAGGAAACTCGGATATCGAGCCTCCGGTGGCAACCTGTATTAGAGAAGGAAATCTCTGAAATGCAAACCAGAAATAGCAATGCGAATAGACTCCAGTTCCCCCGCCCAAGAAGAATATGCAGGTGGTGTATGGATAGCGGTTAGACGTGAGAAATCGGAGTGCAGAGTTCGAATTTAAGTCGGGTTTGTTACATTCACTTATGTGCAAATACACTTGGAATGCAAGAATTTACCCCCTCTCCTAAGCTGTACTAGTAGAATTTGTATCTGGAAAAATCATTGCTATTTATAAAAAAAAAATCTTAATCCCAAAAAAGGGTTATTTTTACGATACAAAATATATATTCGGCTTTAAATAACCCTCAAAGTGTTGATAAACCTTAAATTACAGTTTAATCAATCTTTTCGAAGACGTCATAGCAATTCACAGATAATAAAGAAAATGAATGGGGGGGGTAGACATACCACAGCTTATGCCCTCAAAGAAAAATAACCAATTGGTGATAAGGCATGGTGGAGTAATGAATAGCGGTTTGGATTGAGGAATCGGAGAGCCGAATTCAAATTCTAGTCAAATCCATTACATTCATTTACGTGCTAATACCCTTAGGAAAGGTATGACTCTTCTTTTCTCCCCTCTATAGGTAAATAGCAGGACAGACCGGGTTCTAAAGCCTTGGATGGCAACTGGTCTACCGCATAAAGAAATGGCAACCTACTGAGGGAAAAAAATCTGCCTTGTCAGTCATGCATCTTTCGATACATGATCGCCTAAGCGTGTATCACACATGACACATAACTGACTGATAAGGAGGATCGTGAAATGTATTTATTCCGAATCAGTAATCAGTACTTCAGGCTTATCTTGCACCAAATCCCAACGACTTGCATTAGTTCAAAATCATCATTGCATCTCAGATACTCCTTTTCTCCGTGCCATGCAATGACACTTCAAAGATTTCAGGGATCGTTAAAGATATTCTGAATTTCTGCCCTTGGTTAGAAATATGTAAAAGGCACAGAAATAATAAGTTTATTTGCTTTACATACACGTCTAAAATCTATCTTTATAAAGAATTACAAAGTTAATATATGAAGCTAATTTTACGTTTAGGGTTATTTTGCTTTCCTAGTGTGAAAAATTCAGTCAGTATACCATGAGCGATACAGGCTTAGGCGATCATGTATCTTTCAATACATGACTGATGAGGCAGATTTTTTCCCCCACGATAGGTTGCCATTTCTTTCTACGGTAGACCAGTTGCCATCCAAGTCTTTAGAACCCGATTGGTCTTTCTATTTAACCATAGCTGGTTGGGGTAAGAAGAGGGTTCATAACTTTCCCAAGGGTATTAGCACATAATTGAATATAATGGATTCGAATGGGATTCGAACTAGGCTTTATGATTCCTCAATCCGAGCCGCTATCCATTACTCCACCGCTTAAATCGTTGTTTTGCCATGCAAAGGTTAATAAAGAAACCAGTTACTGAGATGCTATGAAGATACCTCGTTAAAAAGTGGATTAGATCGTACTTGCAGAAATCATTCCCCAAAGAATTTTTTTTAGTTTCGTAATTTTTGATTGTATAGTAAGGTTTTCTGATAATTTTGAATCTTATTGTACGGTTGATATTGTATTGTACGTATAAATGTTTTTCATTTGTCTGATATTGGCGGATCTCTTATTTCCAACGTTAAACTAAAAGCAAATAAAGAACAAAATGAATAAAGAACGTTTTCAATGGAAAGAACTCCTGAAATTTAGAAAGAACGTTTTCAGAAAGAAAAGCGAAGAAAAAGGAAAGGTTAATTGAAGAAAACAAAACGATTTCTGGAGCTACACGAAAAACAAAATAAAATACAAGAAGAAAATGAAAAGAAACAGTTAGCAATGATGAACTTATACATAAAGCTATACTGTCTAAGCAGAAAGACTCGGATGAAAGTACTTTTCTCAAGACACAATATGGTCGACGATCGAAAGTTTTACCTATAACCCAGAAGAGGAAAAAAACTTTCGAAAGATATTATCATAGATATCAGGACTTTTATGAAGTCGATTGCCAAACATGGCCAGATGAGAAAAAGATAAAATTGTTACTACGGAAACTGGGAACGGCAGAACATAATAAATTTACGGACTTTATATTACCCAAAAGACAAGAGACTTAAAATTCGACGAAGCGATTGAATTACTAAAAGAGCTCTTCAACCCCAGATTATCATTATTTCACAAAAGGTGGAAATGTCTTAATATTAAAAAAAAGCGAGCAGGAAGACTACACGACTTTTGCGTCAATCGTAAAAAGAAGACGATTTTGCTTGTCCGAATTTCGGCGGACAATTTCAAGTGTCTAATATTCGTGCTAGACTTAGTGTCTAAAAAGATAGCGAAATGCGAAGACGCATTTTAGCAAAGCTAGAAAATGAGCAAAACATGACACTAAAAAGCTAGCCGAGTACTGTCAGCAATGCGTAAGCATTAAGCAAGATTCAGAAAAAATAGAAGAAACTGCTATCGCAAATGTGAAGAAAGTAAATAGGAAGACTCGTTTCCGTTCTCCATCGCCTGAACGAAAGTGGTATCCTACAACAAGAATGAACAGAGACTATGAAAAAAAAAACTCCCTCCGACTGGATGCGGCCAGTGGCACTGGTACAATGACTGTCCATATAAAAATAAAGCTTGCAGAAAGAAGAAAGTAGGACATAAGATGTCCAAGTGTAGAAAATTAAACAGAAGTCGAGTAAAAGTTACTAAGTCAGATGAAGATCAAACCTGAATATTCGAAAATACCTACATGTAAAAATGTACAACAAGAAGGTTAAAAATGCAACTGGATTCAGGATCTGACATTTCGATTATTAACACACAAACATGGAAAAATCTAGGAAAGCCAACTCTGCTAAAGTCCAACAAAATAGCCAGGACGGTAACTGGAAAAAAGATCAAATTTGAAGGTGAAATATGGGTGAATATAACCTTCAACAACAAGACTATAAAAAATGAAATTTTTTGTAATGAAAACCACGAACAACCTGTTTGGGACTGACGCAATCACTAAGTTCAATCTATGGGACGTGCCCATTAGTTCTTTTTGTAACAACATTAGTGAAAGCAAAGACAACATAAAAAATTTACAAACAGAATTGAAAATAGCATTCCCCGAAGTTTTCGCTGAAGCACTTTGACAATGCACAGAAGCATCAGCAAAAATACAGCTGAAGAAAAATATTCAACCAATTTTTTAAAAAAAGCGTAGCATCCCTTTTTATCATAAGAAAAAATTGACCAAGAACTCGAAAGGCTAACGAGAATTGGTGAGATCTCGAAAACGGAATACAGTGACTGGGCAGCTCCGGCTGTCTACGTAAAAAAAAAGTCGGGCGAAATTCGCGTCTGCGCCGATTTTTCAACAGGGTTAAACGACGCAATAGAATAATATCACTATCCACTACCAAGTCCCGAAGAAGTGTTCGCAAAGTTAAATGGTGGAAAAATCTTTCCAAAATAGACCTTAGCGAGGCATACTTGCAAGTACCCATGGATAACGAAAGCGCAAAGTTGTTATGCATTAACACGCATAAAGGCTTGTTCAGATACGAACGTTTACCGTTCGGGGTGAAGACAGCACCCGCAATATTCCAACAAATAATGGATACTATGTTATCCGGTTTAGAATACACGATAGCATATCTCGACAATATACTCGTGAAAAGTGAATCGGTGGATGAACACAAACACCATTTACGCAAAGTTTTCGAAAGGATAAGAAGCTATGGGTTTAGAGTGAAAGAAAACAAATGCGATTTTCTCCTGGAGGAGATCAAGTATCTGGGACATATAGTAAATCAAAGAAAGGAAAAAGCCAGATAAAAATCGAGCATCAGCAATAAAAGATATGCCGGAACCAAAGGATATTAAATCCTACAAAGTTTTTTTAGGCTTGGTGTCATATTACCAGGATTTTATCCCAGACCTCCACATTCTACGAGTTCCCTTAACGATCTACTGAAGGACTTGGAAAAAAAAAAAAAACTTTGGATATGGACAAAAGAATGCGAGCAAGCATTTAAGGATATAAAAGAAAAGTTGACATCAGATTTATTTCTGGTACATTTTGATCCAAAAGTAGATATTATCGTACACACAGCGTAGGTGCGTGCATATTGCACAAGTGGAAGGATGGTAAAGTTCAACCGATCGCTCATGCAAGCAGATCGCTACTACCTGCTGAACGAAACTATTCACAAATCGAAAAAGAGGCATTGGCAATTATCTTCGCTGTAACAAAGTTCCATAGACATGGACGGTATTTTACGCTGCAGACATACCACAAGCCTCTGGTAACAATATTCGATTCAAAGAAGGGTCTGCCAACATACACCGCAAATAGATTGCTTAGGTGGGGAACAATTTTGCTAAACTATAACTTTAGAATACAATATTTGTCCTCCCACAAAATTGGTCACGCAGACGGTCTATCAAGACTCATTCCGAAAGCAACAGAACCATTAGAGGATACGGTAATCGCATCCCTCAGAGCAGAGGACGAGGTTGAAGAAAATTTGGCGAACGCAATTCGAGAATTACCAGTATCGCTTAAGGACATCAAAAAAGAGGCAGAAAAGGACAAATATATAATGGAAATAAAAGATAAGCTAGCTAAAAAGACGAAAAAAATTCAAGAGACATTCTCTCTGTGTGATAATGTGCTAATATTCAGTGAAAGGGTGGTAATAACACTCCAAAAAAGAATATTGAAAGATTTTCATGCTGGTCACCCGAGCATAAATAGAATGAAGAGCCTCATGAGAGCATACGTCTACTGGCCAGGTATGGACAACGACATCGCGTCTATGGTCGGCAGATGTAAAGGCTGCATTTTGGCATCAAAATCACCACAAATTCTACAGAAGCCATGGCCAAAAACCGACAGGCCATGGTCAAGGATTCATATTGATTTTGCGGGTCCAATTGACGGGTGGCATTATTTGGTCGTAGTTGACAGCTTTAGTAAATGGCCCGAAGTTTTCCAAATGAAGAGGCCAACATCACAAAATACGATAAATAAATTGCATGAATTATTTGCAAGGTTTGGAGTGGTAGATACTGTGGTTAGTGACAACGGTACTCAATTCACGAGCAAAGAATTCGCAGAATTCTGCCAGAATTTTCAAGTGGATCACGTGAGGATTCCTCCGTATCACCCACGCAGCAAACGGACTAAAAGGGTTCTTAGAAAAAAGATTTGTCGATACGCTTTTGACAAAAAGGGCAAAATTTAGAAAAGCCAACTTGGCCTACCATGACTAAAGACAAAAGGCGTTACAGCGAACACGGTATTCATTCCATAAAATATACCGCATCGACTTTCAATGGAATGTAAATCTGAGGCCCCTAAAAACTTCGTCTCCCATAATTCATATCTCAATTCATTCCCGTCAAAATATAATCGTGATCTGGGAACAATGTTAATCGTCTTTTAGAATCCAAGGGAAGATCAAAGATCTGCATTTGATAAATTGATACCAGCAAAAAATAAGATGACAACACACCATGTCGCCTTTATACACGACAATGGTTCTTCTATTGGTGGACTATAAAATGTCCGCACAAATACATAAAAATTTTTTTTCAAAAATATATAAAAATAATACGACATCTTGTGAGTATGTAGTATTATGGTGGGGGAACCAGGATGGATCATACGTGAAAAGCGGATTAGGGAATATGGTGTATTTTGTATTCTAGTTATACATATATATATACAAAAAAAATGGAAAAACATAATGGCTAATGTTTGCAAGGAAGATCAGATTTGCATTTGATGAATTGATACCTAAAAATAAGATACACATCAACCAGAAAATTCCACAAATGAAAAAAGGTTTTTTCAAGAAGTGCGACACTGAAGAGTCATACAAAAATTCGGAAGAACCCTCATCAACCAAGTACTGAAGAAACGAAGAAATACGAATTATATTTGATACTTTTGATTTACAAGTACCACAGACAGAGCAAAAACAGCGCAGATCTGGTAGAAAGCGAAAAGCGACGCAACAATTTATGATGGACCCGAAAAGGAAAAAATATTGAAAAAAAAAATTTTTTTTTTTCTTCACAATGAAAAAAAACAATTTTAGGGGGGTGTTGGGGCGCACCCACCTTCTCATCAGAATGGACTGATCTCTCTACTACTAATAGGACAGTTCTATAGAGTTCTGGGAAGATCAGGTGACCATTGTAAGACGTGGTTCTGACTTTCTGCTGTCTTTGAAATTTTTGTAATCGTCTGCTTTGTTTTGCAGTCTGACGAAACTTGTTCAACGGGCCTTCTTTGGCGCGCGAAGATTTTATTAATACTGGACGAACTGTTTTCTGCTTAATTGACCAATTTTCTTCGGCCCACCAAGTTTGTTAAGTTATTGTTTAAGTTTTATTTTTTCTTTTCTTTTGTTTGATTTTTTTTCCTGGGCTTTCGGCCCACATTTTTTATTTTTATTTTAGTCCGGTTTGACAAAGTCTTACCGGACGACTGCTTTTTTATTTCTGTTTATTTCTTTTTAGTTTGGATTTAAAAATTTAGTAACATTTAAGAAAAAAAGAAAAAGAAAGCTTTGTTTTTATTTCTTTTTTTATACCTTCCTTCGTTTTTTATTTAATTAGCTACTTCGGTCGCAATCTTTTTATTTCTTTTGTTTGACTAGTATTTTTTTTGCTTTTAATTTATTTTGCTTTTTTTTTTTTTAATTTGGTTTGACTAGTTGCAAACCAGACTTTTTATTTCTTTTCTTTATATTTTCTGTATATTTTAATTGAATTTTTGACCAAAAAAGAGAGGAGTTTCTGTTGTTTTTCTTTTATTTTCGGTAGCCTTTGGGCGCCATTTTTATTTAAAAAAAAAAGTCTTACCTGTCTATTTATTTCTTTCAGTTGATCTAGTTTATAGTTTGTCTTTTATTGGGTTTACTTTTAGTTTTCTCAGTTTATTATTGTTTTTTGCTTTTGGTTATTTTTAATTTCCTGGTGCATCCAGGCTTTCCTTCATTTGTTTAACTTTTTTTGTGTTGCCTTCTCCCAACTCCTTTCCCCATTTATAGAGACCCGCAGGTGGAAGTCTCCACGCTTTTTTCAATATGGCCGACAAAGCCAGTCGATCTAATATTAAAAAGGACCTTTTCGGGGCGGCGGCTAAGGCCAACCTGCCGGATAAATAAAATCCACTAAGAAACGGGCTAATTTAGAAGACCGTGCGAGGGATGCCAGTAGCACAAAAAAGGGTGAGAGAACGCTGGTCTCAAGCCAAAATGACGAGGTTCCGAAGGAGGCACAAGCTAAGACAGCCGAGGAATTGCCCTCTTGTTGGAAGTCCCCCAAGTTGCATAGTGAACATGGCGGATTTCTTGGAAAAGGCGAAGGGTTATAGTCATCTTGTAAATAAAGATGGGCTCCTTGAAGATGTCCAAGAGCTCAATGTGTTCTCAAAGAGAATGGTGTCGGTTTTCGTGGTGGACAAGCGAACTCGCAAAATTTGTCGATCCACGAAATAGTGATTAAATCACTTTTGTCCCTGGGGATAAAACCCCAAAGAGTCATTAAAGGTGCTGGGTTCTTCATGTGGGACATTCTGCTGCCCACGCCAGAAGATTGCCTGGCAATGGCGAAAAAAGAGCTGATTACAAAAAGACCTGATTCTAAGGGGACGGAATATGAGGGTCGACGAAGGACCAGGGTGGCCGTTTTTGAGGTTCCTCCTCAAAATCGGGAGAGCATGAATTTTTATGCAGTTCGGCCAGATTTAAGGGGCTCTCTCCGACAATTTGAACGGGGATGGACTTTCGATATTATGTTAGACCAGAAGGCCTTCAAGTCCGTCCCCAACTGTTTGGATTTAGGCGACCGGAAAATGCCGGTCATTGTGACCGGTAGGAAACCTTGCTGGAGGTGTGGAGAGACTGGTCACCTTTCCTCCTCCTACCCAGGGAAGAAGGCCCCTGGAGTTCCGGTCGCAGGCGACCAAAATCCCCTTTGGCCGAGAATGTCAAATCCGCGGCGCCTGTAGTGGGCCTAGCTGCGAAGCGGACCGGTGGGGAAAATCCCTCGGTTGGGTTCTTACCCACATTATCCCCTAAATCGACGCCTTCCACAAGTGTTGATAAGGAGAAGGATGAGGGGGGATGGCGCCTCGTAGTTAGGGGCAAAGGGAAGATTCAAACAGCGGGGCCTCTGTCCCATCATGACCCCAAGGATAAAAACACCTACAGCCCCATTCCCTCTACCAGCTCTGAGGGCGACGCCTCGGCGTCTTATGAAAAAAGCGCCACAGAAACTCAAAAATTAAATGAGCCAGGCTGGGAAAAAAACTTAAACCTGAAGAAATTAAAATAAAAAATTGATACCAAGCGGGCTAAAAATCAAAAATCGCTGGGGGCCCCCTATCCTCTGTCCCGTCTTCCCCTTCATCATCTAAAAAGTCATTCACCAAACCACCTCCGCCCAAATCTTTGTCAAATTCTCCGGCTAAATCATTTCATTCATCTAAACCTTCTCCGGTGAGGACGCCTTCTGGATGGACACCCTCCACAACACCCAAAGTCACACCTATTTCAACATCCAGTCATTCTCACAAAAGAAAAGAAGTCCAGATTCACCCAGCTACTGACAAAAGAAAAAGAAAATTCAACCATCTTATCTCCCAGGGAAGACGTCTGCCGCGTATCCTGGGAAGAGAACAGGTCTTTCGGGCAAACGAAAACCCGAAAGACTTAAAAGTTCTATGGAACTTCAAATGATCAATGGCGTTGATGTGGAAAATTTAAGAATCTGCAAGAAGCATGACCGTAATAGAACTGGCCCGGGTACGCGGGAGATTTTGGGGCATGATAGAGGAGGCCCAGTCGTCTCTAAAAATGGTGCCCCCAGCTGCCTACTTACTCGACCCTGAAATGGACGAATCAAATCAAAAGCTCAAAGGGAGGGTCCCCGTTTTTGTTCACCCATCCCTTTATAGGGCACTCAAATTAATCTATCCTTCGGACAGCGGCGGCTTGTCTCAAGATGATACCGTCGAAAGTGAGATGGCGTCCAGATCTATGGGACGAGCTGTCGGTGTCCTCACCCCAGCCATGTTCTATCCTGAAGGACAACCCTAATTTGATTTGACAATGGCGCTCTGGTTAGCTAGTTTGAATGTCCGGGGCCTGAGGTCCGAGTCTCGCAGGGCGAGGCTCTCTCGTGACCTTCAGCGCCTCGGGGTGAATGTATGTTGTTTGCAAGAGACCCGGTTTTCTTCTCATGACCGTGAGGACATACTGTCTAAGGGATTCACCCTTTATTCAGCATGTTTTGATGGTCGTTCGAGGGGTGTCTCTTGGCTAGTGAGCAGGTCTTTGAAGGCTGCATGTGCCCTTGTCTTCGCGGATCCGGCGGGCAGACTTTGCGTGCTGGATGTTACCATAAAGGATAAGGTTCTACGTCTCATTGGGGTTTATGCGCCCAATGTCCATGCCGAGCGGCCTGCTTTGTTTCGGCAGATCGCGCCGTTCTTGACGACGTCTCGTCGGGTAGTTTTAAGGGGGATTGGAATGCCGTCCTTGACCCCGATATAGATCGTATAGGGCAAAAACAAGGTACTAACAACCCGGACGTGAAACCATTTCGGGACTTTATCGATGGGTTTGATCTTGTCGATAAGTACCGGAATGAACACCCTCGGGAGGTAGCATAGACTTGGACAACTAGTGGCAACTCGGCTCCTGGGACCCTTGCGAGCTACCTGGACCGAGTCTGAATTAGGAGAGTCGATGTAGGGCTCTTAGGGTGTCCAAGTTTCCATTACATAGTTTATACGGATCATAGGCTTGTCCGGGTCCGTGTAAACTTAGATAACCCTAAGGTTAGATTGGCTGGCTACTGGAAATTTAACTGTTCACTATTTAGTGAGCAGGGTTTCCGGGACCAGCTGTTACTAATGATACAAAGGGAATTGACGGGGGCGGTTGTGGGAAACGCCTGGTGGGACAATTTAAAATCTAAAATTAGAACGTTTGCTGCCGATTTTAGTCGTCGACTCAATCTAGATAGATTAGCGGCGCAAACGGCTTTAGAAAATAAAGTTGATCGCTGTGAAATCCCGTGTTAGTGGGGAAATAGCTTTAGCTAAGGCAGAGTTGTCCTCCTTGCTTATCAAGAAGGATCAAGCTCTGGTAGTTAGGGCTAGGTTAAAAAGAATGTCTTCTGAGGCGACGAATATGGCCGCTGAACTGCGTGCAGAGGAGAATCGGAACGCGTCTAGGCGACATATAGCGTGCGTCACATTGCCGGATAAGCGGACCGTGACTACAAACGCGGGCATATGTGAGGTCTTTCGGGATTACTTTCAGGATCTTTTCACCAGGGAGCCCGGTCTGAGCTCTGCTCAGTTCGACGCCTATTTAGCTGACTTTCCCTGCCTCGAGGCAGCTGAAGCGGCTAGGTGCGAGGGTCCCATTACAGAGTCGGAAATCTGGGAAGCGCTGAAGCAGGTTGGCCTGGATAAGTCTCCGGGAATAGATGGTCTTCCCTACGAAGTTTACTTGAGGTTGTCGCACGTTTTTGTTCCTTTGCTGGAACTGATTTTCAACCACTGGATGAAGCAGGGGTCTATACCTCAACGCTTCACCAGGGGTGTGATCAAGTTGCTGCGTAAGGACAAGAACGGTGGGGATGGGTTAGGGAACTTTCGCCCTTTAACCATGTTAAACACTGAGTTAAAGATTTTGGCGAAGATCTTAGCCAACCGTTTGCAGCTTGTCCTGTCTAGTCTGATTGGCCCTGAACAGACTTGTGCTGTCAGGACTATTCAGGATAACCTTCATATGGTACGCTTGATCTTAGAACAAGTCGACAGTGAAGCCGCGCTGATTAATTTAGATCAGTCCAAGGCCTTTGATAGGTTTGACCATCGGTTTTGGAGGCTGTCCTTTCGGCGGCCGGTTTCAGAGCCGACTTTCGCTCCTGGATCCGATTTTTTGTATGCGACCCCGGTGCGCTGGTGGAAGTGAATGGGGTAAGATCGAAGCCTTTCGTATTGTCTCGCTCCATTCGTCAAGGTTGTCCGCTCTCGCCTTTGCTTTACGTTCTTGCGTTGGAACCATTCCTTCGCAAGTTAAAGGCGAATCCGGTCCTGCGCGGAATTTCCCTGCCTGGGGCTTCCACCTCAGCCAGGTATTCTGCCTATGCTGACGACGTTTCGGTTCTTGTGTCGAGCAGAGCCGAGATTGACGAAGTCAGCAAAGAGATCAGTGGGTATGAGATGGTGACAGGGGCCAAGATCAATGAGATAAGTCTGTGGGCTTGCGGTTGGGTGCGTGGAAGGGAGTTTCTCTTCCCGGACCTTTCCTCTGGACGGATGGGCCGATCAAGATACTCGGCGTCTGGTTCGGTCCTGATCTCCAGTTGGAAATGAACTGGTCGGAGGTACGAGATCGCGGTTAATCTGTGGTCTCGGAGGAGACTTTACCTGAAGGGAAGGGCGGAAGTATGTGTTTCACACATCTATCCGATTCTCCTGTACCGACTCTCTGTACTTCCACTCCCGTATGCCAGACTAATTTTATTAGTACGGACCTTGTTCTCTTTCTTGGGGAGAGACAAGGCCCATATGGTATCTCGGGAGATCTGTTGCCTTCATCCCTCTGAGGGCGGTCTAGGTATGCCTAGCACTGAGATTCGTCAACATATGCTTCGCATTACCTTTCTAGACCGAATGTGTCGCGGTTTGGATGAGGTGGGCACCTTCTGGAAAGAAGACGTCCGAAAACATGTCGACGTCCGAAAAATGTCGTCGTGCTCTGAAACTCCTCTTACGGACGTCGGATGGCCTCTCCGACGCCCAGGCGTTGTCGCGTAAGGCATTGTATCGACTGTTAGATGTTCAAGATGATCTGATTGGCGAGCTTGGTCTTACAAAGCCGGAGGCTCGCTCGATATGGCCTTGGACGCCTGGGTTGAAATGTCTCAATAATGATGAAGCATTACTCACCTGGCTGATGATTCGTGGGACCCACTGGGTCGGCAAGAGACTTTGTTCAGCAGGCTAGAAGAAATATTCAAACTGTCGTCGCTGTACTGGGGAAGTCACGCCTTTTTTCAGTGCAAGACGGTAGTGCCGTTGTGCAAGTTTATTGAAGGCCTCATGGTTCGCATGCTGCAGAAAAAGTTTTTTGTCCTGGAAGCCAGTTCTGTTTGTAGCAATGTGGTGCCGCAATTGACGAAGGCTGAACACTATGTGTTCTGTTGCTTACTAGGGGTTATGAGAGTCGTGATTTGGACGACGCGTCAGAAGGAATTCTATGATCGCGAGAAGTTCACCTCTTCCCAACTGATCTTGTACTTTAAGCATCAGCTTAAAGTCAAGATTAGGACGGAAAGGCGGCGGCTCCCTTCATCAGAATTTGGCAAAAGGTGGGTAAATCTTGCGCGAATGTGTAGAGTGAAAGGGGCTGACCTAGAGTGGCATTTGGATGTCGGTTAGGTACAGAATTTTGTCTTATCAGTGTTGAACAGAGGCAACCCACCCCGATATTAGGCTAGTTTAGGTTTTTATTTTAAATCTTTAGTTTCCCGTTTTCTGGTTAACTTAGCAAGGGTATGCATGCTCATTGGTCGCTTTTATTTCTGTCCCTAATTTTCTTTTGTTTAATTCCCCATCCCCTCCCTCGTTAAGTGGTCAGTGATGTCAGTTCTCTGGTGGATGCGGGGCGCCTTTCATTTCGTGTGTGTGATTTTTCGTATTTGTTGTTTTGTATGAATGTGTGTGTGCCTGTGTAAATGCATTGGAGGAATGAATGTTTTTTTCTTATTTTTCATAGTCCCGCATTAATTTCGTCCAGTTAACTGATGTTTCTGCCACATTTAGGGATTGTGGGTTTTTTTTATTACTAACCCTATTTTGTTTTGTTTTTATGTAAATAAGATTAAATCATATTTGTAAATGATCATTGGGGTTTTTTAAATTGTTGTTCCCCCCCCCCCACAGACTTGAATTGTACATATGGGGACTAGTTAAGATTTCATAGAGAATTTGAGGTTTATGGTGGACGTAGTATGAAAGGTAGGAGTGAATGTGTTGTTTTGGTGATAGGAATATTGTTGGTATGTTTGGGTCCGTGTCTGTGACTAGCTAAGTTTAGAATTAAGACAGAAGAAGACCGTCCTTCCCCAACCCCCTTTTTAGGCCTTGTGCCACATTTTGTTTTGTGCAAATAAAATTGCAAATAAATATTACCGGAAGATCAGGACTTTGACCTTTCTGATTGTTACTGACTAACCTCGTTCGTTTCTCTAATCTCCGGAAGACCTCTTACACCAGTATTTTTCCCTTCGTATGTGTTTGTCCTTATTTCAATACACGCACGGGGAAACACACAACATCTCAACAGTAATGAAAGAAAAAAAATGAAGGTATAATAATAATAATAATAATAATTATGAAGTTAAAGATAATGATAATAAAATTTATAAAGATAAAATATCATAATACGGAAAAATAGGAGAATAAAATTTTTTAACATATACAATTTAAGAAAAAAATAAATTACAGACAAAAGATTAGTAAATTAGTGGAAGATTATCAGATAGGATAGAAATGGAGTAGAAGTAACGGTAGATGTGTTAGATGATAAAAGATCAATAATATTTTAGATCGGTTTACACCTACTCCTGTGACGACTTTTGGAAACTAACCTGTTCCTTTGGTTTAGTAGTATACTTTGATTGTCGAATGTTATTACTCTAATCTTCTCTTCTAAACATGGGTTTCATCTACCCTTAAAATTATTAGAAGTGTGAGCAAAACCTAAAATTGTCTAGTCAATCTGAAAGTTTCGATCTTTCTCCCTCAATTCCCAAAATTTGATGGAAAGAGCAGTTTGTTATTTTAATTTTGGTTTGGTAAAAGGGTATCTATGGTTGTAAAGTTTTTGTTTCCATTCCCTCGCGGAAATTCCAATGTAAATATTGTTATTTAACTTATTTTCTTTGGAGTAAATAAACTTCGAAGCTCTGCTTTTTTCTTCGACTGCACAATTTTCGCTATTTCTACAATTACCGGGGTATCCATAGCAGGTTTATTGTTGATCCTATAGAATTTACTTAGAATATAGTTATTATGAGAGTCGATAATTTTGTACATGTTATTTGTGCAAGAATAGTTTATTTTGATGGTTTTCCTATTGAAGATCTTACTTAGAGGGTTGTTTTTTTTTTTAAATGTTTATTTATTAACTCCAGAAAACTTGTCCAATATTAGTGTTAGATAATTTACAGAAGTTTGGTGGTGAACCATATGATTTTTTCTTTTTCTAATTTTGTGCTTTCAACCTATATTATATACTTCAGTATTATTCATGAGGTTTTAGTAGGATAGTTTATTTTTAAAGCCACTTTTGTGGAGAGCATTATCGTACAATTCTTTATTTTTATTAGAAATATTTCTGTTAGAAGAAAGATTACTAATTCTGGAGCCGACAGTAATGAATATCTGAAACAAATTGACAGTTAGAAGTTTAAAACTTATTAGAAAATTATTAGGAAAAAGATATACATGTTGAAAGTTCGATATTCCGAAATGCAATGCAGTTTGGAGAGAAAGAAGATCGAAAAGTTGAGATAAAATGCAACAAAGAGAGAGAATATATTCCAAAACAACCTGTATACAAATATGTCAAAATAAATTAATTTATGTACTCTAGACTATTATGTATATGGTCAGATCCTTTAACGATAATCAAATATGTTTAGGTGATATTACGTTGAATTAATTTCAGGTCATATTTTTTTTAAGATCAATTCTCCCCAAGAAAGGCCACTAAGACGCAAGTGGCTACTGTGTGTGGAAGAAAATTAAAATAATTTAGAAGGAACCGGAAACGACTATCCCAAACAAGAAACAAAAGAATAAACCTTAACCCCTGTTCAAAAAAACTGGGTTGTCAACCAGACAATACCAAACATATCTACTTCTACTGAGGAAAAATAAATAAATAGTAAATAAAATTTCAGAGTTCAGGCGGAGACGTTATAAGGATAAAGTTTAAGTAGGTTTTAGAAGGAAACGGAAACATAATCCTAAACAGAAAACGAGTGATAAACTTCTAGTCCTCTTCAAAAGAAGTTTTTGAAGTATCTCAATATTTATAATATATACAAGCAGATCTGGGTTCGAATGGTGACACCCGGGTTCGAATCTCACCATGGTCGATTTGTCAGGAAGGAGACTTCCTGGTATTATCGGACTGGAGGGGTCGATCCTAGCTTGCGGAGCATTTGGAAAGTGCCTGAAAATAATACCACAGATTGACCCAAGCTTTGTGAGTGAAATTGGATAGACGGAATCCTTGGATGCCGTCGATAGCTGTGCTAGCACGAAGTCACAAGTCATCGTGACCGAGGGTTTGAGCGTGCTGGCCTTGTTCAAATTGTTGATCACGCTAGATAACATGCTCTCGACTAGAAACAGCAATTAAGGTCTGCACAGCATAGTTGCAGTATAAACCGCAAGTGGGATCTGTGGGTGTTGAATAAACACAAATGTGCCTGAGCAAGCATCTACAATAGGGATCGCCTAGCTGTCCTAATAGGCGGGTATCCTCGAATACGAGTGGCCAGCTATACATATACATAGGAGTAGATAGGTTCGCCTATTGCCCAATTCACACTCCTCCCCGGTCTTTTGAAAAAAGAGTAGAGGTTTATCCCTTGTTTAGAATTAGGTTTCCTAGACATTCTAAAGTCTACTTCAACTTTATATTTCTAAAGTCTCTTCCTAGACTCTGAAATTTTATTCACTAATTATTTATTTTTTTCTCCTCAATAGGCGTAGATAGGTTCACCTATCGCTCGGTTCACCCTCCTCTCTGGTATTTTGAACAGGAGTAGAATTTTATCCTTTGTTCCCTTTTTAGGATTGAGTTTCCCGTTGATTCTAAAATCCATTTTAACTCTTAACTTCTAACGTCTTTTCATTCTATTTGCGTCTTAATAGCATTATCGCCTTACTTGGGGGTGAATTGATTAAAAATAGTTGAATAACACGCTATTCGAAATTGTAACCTTATTACCTTGAATCACACCCTGAAACTCCATATCTAGTAGAAAATGGACAACTGCCTCGACCACGGGGCAAACGAGTTTTAAATGTCTAATTGACTAACTTGCTCATATTTCACTGATTTGAGCATGATTTTGGCAACCCCACCTACAGAATTCTGGTTTTTCGTCCCTCTGCAAGGAATGTGACTTTTAAGAAAGCACGGAACCATAGGGCACTTGTGATATTTATGGTCATTAGTTAATGACTATGAACGAACGAAATGTGAGTTACAATCGAAGGGAAGACAAAAAATAAATAAATAAAATAAAATAAAATAAAGCGAAAAAAAAAAAAGAAAGGAAGAAAGGAAAAGAAGGAAGAAAAGACATGATTCAGGCACACCACCCAGAAGTGTCAATCGAAAACCAACTGGTTCCCATTTCACTTCATTAGTGACCCCAAAGCCACGTTTGCTTATTATAACTTCCAGTTTATTTGGATTTAGGGAAAGGAGGATTTCCGGTGGTGTTTGTCAGGCTGAAATTAGACATTCCCACCCATCTTTATTTTCCTTTTCGTCTTCATTCTTTCATTTTATTTTTATTTTTAACATTATGTTTTCTGCTTTATTTTATTGTAAGAGATCAGTTAAAAAGATCTCTCCAGCATTTGTTTATATAATATTTTTTTTCAATGGACTTTTT
>CAHIKZ030000053.1:807500-835000 GCA_903632075.3 Acanthosepion pharaonis
ATTATTATTATTTTTAGTATTATTATTATTATTATTCAGTCTGTGGGTCAGGCGGTGTACTTGGACTCAATGGAAATGGGGGCAAACTAAATTGTTCTCAATAAGAAACTTTTTCAATTTCCGTGCATATAACCTTGGTATTGGCACTTCAGCGTTGTGTAATCGTATGCAAGATTGTCTCTCTAAATCAACTACGAACCTCCTGGGTATGACGATAAACTATATCCGGCAGCAAGGCCTCTGATCGGGAGATTTTGAGAAGTGTCGAACCACCTGTTAATTACCGTTGTTCCTTGGTCTGCCCTGAACCGGGCTGGTAGCGCCTGTTAGGGCCCAGATATGGGCAAATAATGAACCCTTACACTGGGGTTAAAACACTATAAAAGTATGAAAATATATTTTTATAGTAAAAATACCAGTTAAATATTTTCATAGTAAGAGAATTACCATCAATACAATTTTGTAAAGAAAATTACTAATGCAACAAAGAAAATTAAATTTTGGCATTAAATGACCCATAAGGGGTTGATATGTCGCTAAACAAACAAACAGAATCAATTACGATTGGATAGTGAGTTTAATTCTCACTGAGTGCTCCATACTTTCAGCCTTGTGTCATATCTACGCTACGCTCAGAAAATCCCCATATAATACTGGTTTACATGGTCAAAGCTAAGCTATTTTTATAATTCCCAAATGACCTCATTTTTAGACTAGTTCTGAATCAACTATTTTTTTTAATTATTCCTTTTACCGCAATCAAGGCGATAATACCACTAGAATTTTAGGGTTTACAAGGAGTGGAATGATTTAGAAGGGGAAGATTGAAAATGAGGAGGGTTGAGGAATGGACAATAAGGATCAGGCTTCAAGAAGACAGATGCCGATTGACGTTACGTGTACATTTTTGAAGATTGTATTTATTAGGGAAGCAAGATACCGACAGGGAGTTCCACAGGTGGGAAGTGCGATAAAAGAAACTGTTGGTGTAGAAGTGGCGTCTGCCTCGAGTTAGTTCAACAGTAAAACGGAGAGACCTACTTGCCAATCTAGTAGCGCGCTTAAATTTATGTAATTGGGGCAGCAAGGAATAAAAGTCCATCAGAGTAGTTGCCTTGAAAATATTTGTAGAACAGTGAAAGGAAAGTCACGTCACATCGGTGGAATGTATTCCTCAGACTCAAGCTCTTCATTCACTATCCTGCATAATTATACTGCACAAAATATAGTTATTAGGTTTAATATATTCTTTATTTCAATCGTTTCTTATAGCCCCTTAGGAAGACATCGGGAATTTATTCACGTTGTAAGGAACATTGGGACATTGTAAGTAAAACTTTGTTTTGAAGGTCTGTGCCACTTACGTGCTAAAATCAACCTGCAGTTTTTTTTAAGTAATGAACAGATCTTATGATCCCAGACGAAACAGAGATAAAAATCTGGTGAAAGACTAAAGTCAGGCGGTACGCATAGACTCCAACAGACATTAGTACCAACTATAGATGAACGGGAGATTTCTTTAGCAAATTTTCCGATTGTTTTGCTAGCAAGCCAAGGCTATACTTAAAATGGTAAGTATTATTTGTTTATATGTTACATTTATGAGTATGAGAGACTGAAGTAAATATGCCAGGTTAGGACCGATAGTATCGCAGACTTTTCGATTAATATTTCATCAAATCTGCGTTTCTGTTTTAATATGCCCGGTCTGTTTGGGCCTCCATTTTTTCTTGAAGATATATTCTGACCAACCATTAAGTTCAAGTCTCGCTTTAAATGTTCCAATTAATATTAACTACCAACTGCTATTAACCACCAAAATTTGAAATAATAATACAATTATACGCTGATAAACACGTGTTCCATATTTGCTAATACAGAAAACACAGCATTCATCAACAATTTGTATTTCAATAAGTACTTGTAATGTCTGTTTCCAAGATGATCCAAGTGGAACGTTGAGGAAATTACTTATATTTCGACGTTGACACATCAAACGGACTTTTTATTTAACATTTGCCGGAGGAGCCAGTTGACACTATCGTTATTATACATTACAGAAAATAATTGACAATAATTACATATAAGTAAGCTCATAAGAAAATGACAACGGTCAAATAATGCAGATTAGGTTTCGAATTGCAGCGAGGGCCATTTGAAAAGCTCTTTAATCAAATCGTTTGTGCGGGATTTGCTTTTTTTTTTTTTGTAATATTTGAACAAGTACATCCCAGTCATTATTAAAAGTAGACATGTTTATCATCAGTGAGCCTACTGTGGTGTGTTAGCAAACTCCTCTCGTGGGAGAGTTAGTAAAAACCCGTGACCTCGATCCTCACAACATAAGGTCAAACTGGTAGCTGATCTAAAAAAATCATGGCCTATAATCTGTTAACTGGGGCAAGAAAATGACTTTTTAACGCCTCCAAAACAAAAAACACCTTTTTGAAGCTTTTTTTTGTGTGTGGGGGGGGGTGATGGCTTTCATCAGCATGGTTGATGCTAACCTCCAGGAGCGTGAACCCTTTTCTCGGGCTAACATTTTCCACTGATACTAAGTGGAAAGATTATATTGAATCAATTGTTAGGTCTATTGCCAGAAAAATTGGTTCACTGTGTGGTCTTAGACAATTTTTCTCGCGAAAATCTTACACATTTATAAGCCTGCCATTGGTCTATGCATTGAATGCTAATGTAACAACTGGACTAGTGCTTCTGTCATGCATTTTGAGATTCTTGATGAAATAGAAAGAAGAATCTGCAATATTATTAGTCTTATCCTGGCATCTCAACTTTAGTCAATTTCCCACCGCCGTAGCGTATCTTCTCTCTCCCTTTTCTACAAATATTTTCACGGTAATTGTACTGAAGAGCTTTCCTCTTTAGTTCCTAGGCTTTACGAATATAAGCATACTACCAGACTGACGACAAGGTCTCATCATTTTATAGTCGAAATGGCAAGATGCAACCGTAAGTTCTATGCTAACAGTTTCTTCCATGGCTCTTCTCGATTGTAGGACTCTCTTTCGGCACTTAACCTGACTTCAAAAAATTAACTGAAATGTTAATCGTTATTTTCTGTCTTCTTAATTCCTGTTTTTATTATTATTATTATTATTAATAATATTATTATTCTCTCTCCTTAATAATGTTTTCTTTTTCCCACATCCTTTCTCCCTCCATCAATGGGTAAGACTTGTATCAGTAAATCTTTATTTTAAAAAAAAATCTTTATCTGTCCATATCTCTAAGGTAAGATAAGGTATTAATGATTACTTGTATTAATTACATTATTCGGACTGTTATCTTCATCTTCATTACCATATTCCCAACATTTCTGCCGTTGTACGCTCCGGCCATCTTCAGGTAATTGGAATTTCGAACCGAACCCTTTATTTCGTCCACCAGGAACATTGTTCTAGATTCTTGTAGAAAGCACGAAGGAAAATAACTGAGACATCCGGAAGATGCATGGTACGCGGAACTAGAACAATCTACCCCGGTGGATGAAATAAAGCTTTCGGTTCGAAATTCCAATCATCCGAAGAAAGCCGGAGCGTACTTCGGTCGAAACGTTGTGAATATGGCAATGACGATGAGAATAACAGTCCAAATAATGTAAATAATGCAAATAAAAAAAAAGTAATCTAAGAATATTTTCTGGCTTTAAATAACCCGCAAAAGGTCGATTAGCCGTAAAAACGAATGAAACAGACAAACGGTTAGTAATGAAACCCCCACCAATACTGGGAAGTAACAGCAGCTAAAGGACTTAAAAAAATCACTTATCCTAAAAAAAACTGCTTTCAGAGAAACATGTTTGATGAATTTATTAAACAATGCCATGTATTTCTAGGATGTTGACGATCATGACTCTCCACAGATCTTTGCATTGTATTAGCCGTGAATTGCCATGAATTCTTGGGTTGTTTCCTGTTGCCTTCTCCTCAGTTTTGAATTTAGAGTAGTCAGCTTAGACTGGCTGCTAGCAAAGGCTAGAAACCCAGTCTACCCTGCTATTTAACCAGGAACTGGGGTAGAAAGAAATGGAATCATGGCTTCCCAAAGGTTATTAGTGCGAAGCAGACTAGGGCACATTATGAAATCGGTTCGCTGATTTCAATTTCCTCTTCTGTAAGTGTTACCGGATCGCACATCCTCTTTTTAAAATCGACATTGAGGTTGTTAATTTTAAATAGTTTTCCAAGAGTACACAATGTCTTTTTTCATAAATTCTTTCTTTCTTTGATAATGTTCTTTTCCCGCTTACGATTTACATTTTGTTGTTTTGTTTCTTGGTTTGAGTCTCCCCTGCTTCATTCAATCATTCTTTCTTTCTTTCTTTCTTTCTTTCTTTCTTTCTTTCTTTCTTTCCTTCCTTCCTTCCTTCCTATACTCAAACCTATTTTCTCTTACGATATTTTACTTTATGTTTTTCTATAGGTTTTCCATGATTTTTTTTTTAATTTTAGGATTTTTTTCTTTTACTTTTTTGCCTTCCGCTTATTTCGCTCTGCTTTTTTTCTTTTTAAATGCCCACATTAGTTTTATTTACACTTATTTTCTTCTTTACGGACATATTTTATTTCTTTTTCTTTATTTTCTTTCTTTTTTTCTTTCTTTCCTATTATTTACACTTATTTTCTCATGGACACATTTATTTTTCCTTCCTTCCTTCATTCATTCCTTCCTTCCTTCCGTTTTTTTTTTCCATTTATTTTCTTCTTTATATACACATATTTTTTATTTTCCTTTTTTCCTTCCTTCCTTCTTTCCTTCCTGCTAATTACACGTATTTTCTTATGGACACATTTTATCTATTTGTTCTTTCTTTCTTTCTTTCTTTCTTTCTTTCTTTCTTTCTTTCTTTCTTTCTTTCTTTCTTTCCTTCCTTCCTTCCTTCCTTCCTTCCTGTTATTTACACTTATATTCTTCTTTACGGACATATTTTATTTCATTTTCTTTCTTTATTTTATTTTTTTTCTTTCTTTCTTTCTTTATTTCTTTCTTTCTTTCTTTCTTTCTTTCTTCCTTCCTTCCTTTATTCATTTATTTATTTATTTATTTCCTTCCTATACTCAAACCTATTTTCTCTTACGATATTTTACTTTATGTTTTTCTTTAAGGTTTTCCATTATTTTTTTTAATTTTACGATTTCTTTTTTTTACATTTTTGCCTTCCGCTTATTTTTTCCATTTCGTTCTGCTTTTTTTCTTTTTAACTGTCCACATTAGTTTTATTTACACTTATTTTCTTCTTTACGGACATATTTTATTTCTTTTTCTTTATTTTGTTTCTTTCCTTCTTTCTTCCTTTCTTTATTCCTTTCTTTCTTTCCTTTTATTTACACTTATTTTCTCATGGACACATTCTATTTATTTTTCCTTCCTTCCTTCCTTCCTTCCTTCCTTCTTTTTTTTTTTCCATTTATTTTCTTCTTTATATACACATATTTTTTTATTTTACTGTCTTTCTTTCATTCTTTCTTTCTTTCTTTCTTTCCTTCCTTCCTTCCTTCCTTCCTTCCTTCCTTCCTTCCTGTTATTTACACTTATTTTCTTCTTTATGGACAGATATTTCATTTAGTTATTTATTCTTTTTTTTCTTACTTTCTTTTCTTTCTTTCTTTTATCAATACATATTTTTTTTTCTTTCTGTTTTTCTTGATTCTACAATTTTCTATCTCTTCCATTATAATCTTTCATTTTTCTTGTCACTCCTTGTTTTTCGACGGTTTCTTTCTTTCTCTCTTTCTTTCTTTCTTTCTTTCTTTCTTTCTTTCTTTCTTTGTTATCAACCTTGATCTGTCTTCTTAGTTGGTTTGTGCTCTTCCTCCAAGTAACCTTATTATTATTATTATTATTATTATTATTATTATTATTATTATTATTATTATTATTATTATTATTCTCCGAAAGAGAAGAAGAAAAAAAAACGTCTTTAGTGTCACTGAGGGCAACACTTGAATAACCAATCGACGCCAAACTTTGATACAGGACAGCGTAACAAGGGTGCACCTGTTCAGTTAAAGCCCCATGCAGACCCCCACATCTACTCCCCATGTCAGTAGGTGCATTCATATTGCTGACCCCTAGTCAATAAACGTCCTACAAAGAACATCGCCTCGTAGAGAATTCAAAATAAAAAAAAGAAGTTTTTGAACTGATTCAAATTGGCCATAAATCCTTTCTATTCTTTTAACTATATTTTCTTCCAAAACATATATATAGATACATAGATATATGTGTGCGTGTGGATGTCTGTGTGTGCGTGTGGATGTCTGTGTGTGCGTGTGGATGTCTGTGTGTGCGTGTGTATAATCTGTTCGAGTGTGTTATCGAGTTTTGTAAGTGCTAATAAAATATCTACTTTTTTCACCTGTTTTAGTAATAAAATATTTGATCGATCTACAAAGCTTAACTTTAAATATAAGCCTTCTTTTATATCATACATTTTAGTAATGTTTGATTTTTGAAATAAAATTCTAAGGTCATCATAGTATTTTTCGTTTGTTGATTCTCCAACCTTTTTCAGACAGCATTTTCAAATTCTGATCATTCAGTCTCTTTCATTTCGATATATTTCATATATAAGTTAATTTCTGAAAAATCAGAACAATGAGAAAATAGAATAGGCGTTCCGAGTTCAATCCCTGTCGGATTCGCTGCGTTCACTTTAATGCAAATACGCTAGAGAATGGTATGAATCCATTTCTTCTCTCTACAGGTAGGGGTCAGATAACAGAGCAGACTGGAAATTCTAGCCTTGGTTGCCAAACAGTCTAATAGAAAAAATTATTTGAATGGAAAACCTGTTGGACGTAAGTTTCATTGATTTGTCATTTTTACGGTTTATCCATCTTTTTGCAGGTTATTTAAAGCCAGAAAATTGACAAATAAAAGATTGGGTAAGTAAACATTTAGGAAAGCAATTCTCTGTCTGTCTGTGTGTAAAAGTTATCAATTACGATGTAAACGCACAAAAAATGACATATAAAAACATGCAAACACAGAATAATAATAATAATGGATAGAATTTATCAGGCTGAAAATAATTAGATAGATAGATAGATAGATAGATAGATAGATAGATAGAATGATTACTTGCATTATTTACATTATTCGGGCTGTTATCCCAATCTTCATTGCTATATTCACAACGTTTTGGTCGTCTACGCCCCGGCCTTCTTCAGGTGATTGGAATTTCGAACCGAACCCTTTATTTCGCCCATCGGGATAGATTGTTCTAGTTCCACAAGTTCCTCAAGGACACATGAACCAGTGAATAAAAGACGGTGGCTAGATCCAGTGGCTAGACCAAAAGAGTTGTGAATTCAATACCAGGCCTCAGCAGTGGTGAATCAAAACTTGCAGAGTTGAATTAAAGGCAAATAACCGAGGCATCGAGAAGAGGCATGGCACATGGAACTAGAACACTCTATCTCGGAGGACAAAAGAAAGTGTTCGGTTCGAAGTTCCAATCACCTGAAGAAGGCCGGAGAGTAAAACGGCCGAAACGTTGTGAAAATGGCTATGAAGATGAGGATAACAATCCGAATAATGTAAATAATGCAAGGCTACTTGTTGTTTCCTTCTGTCCCTCCTGTCTTCAATATGTCCTGTGAGTGTCAAATTCTCCTAGCCTTCTTTAGACATTAAGTGCTCTAAAAATTTCAACTATCACTTTCTGATTCAAAGTATGAATGCCATTATTGTTTCCATATTCCTTTAAACTTCCTCGTTGTTTACATGCACCGTTCAGGGTATTCTCGGTGTTCTTTTGTAAAACCAAATCTCTGTTGTCTCACGTCTTCTCTTTATGTGTAAGGACATTATCCACCATTAACAGCCTTATAACAGTTCAACACTCATTTTTTATGAACATTTCAACTCTCATTTCTTAGTTCATTACAGTTTGTTAAGGTTTTAGAAGGTAACTTTCGCCATCTTAATCCACCTTTGAATTCCGGTGTCACATTTATTTTATTATCTCTGAAAAGACTTCCCGACGGAAGAACTTTGATGAATTAACTTTAACAGTTGCTGTCTCTACAAAATTGATTTTTTTCATCGCTTATATTTTGGAACACAATTTGCTATCTTTATGGAATTGTTGCGTATTATATGAATTAATGCACCGACAATTTTTATATAAAATGTATTGCTCGTATTTTTACGATGAAAGTACATTTTAATATCTTCATATTGCTTTCTTTTCTTTTTTGCTTTTGTTTGGGGCTTCACGATTTGCCCATAGCTGTAAGCCTAACAGATGCTACTACCCCTGGACCTAGAAAAACAACAGTTAAGTGGTCGTTCAACACTCCTTAAAACCATGAATCTCCCGAACGGAGGTCTTGCTGCCGGATGTAGTTTATCGTCTTACCCAGGACTACTCAACAAAATCACTATGAAGAAGGCAATGGGAAATCACTACACTATCAATCCTAAGAAAAATCATGGTTCTGTGCAATTACAACATATAGCTTTTGTTAGGAAACATGATGAAAAGTATTTTCTGGTTATATTTCCTGAGTTTTTTTTTACCGACTTAGTGTGATGTGTGAACAGGTATGTACTAATTACAACGAGTGGAAATTTTGACGCATTTAATAAAAAATAGACTCTTACCTGAGATATCAATTAATTACAAAGAAAAGAAGATATTTTAATGCATTCTTTAGTCTAAAGAATTTTCCCCAAATCTATAGGAATTAAGATTTAACGTAATTTAAATTTATTTAGTAAGAGATTAGATTTAATTCCACACTTCTTTTTTATAAAAAAAAGATTAAACGCTGTAAAATACAGTAATACTGTCTGACATTTTTATTTGAATTAGTTTTAAATATTTTTAAGATACTTTTTTTTCCCCGTGATATCAAGTATTAAATATTTCTGCTGCTTTAATGAAAACTAAAACTTGATCAACCTTAACGAATTTTGACGGTTAAAAGATGCTAATTTAAACTAAATCAACGGTTTTAGCTTTAAAAACTTTATCCGTCCTTATGTTTTTTTTTAAGTAAATCAAGAATTTTGCTGTAAAAACAAAATTCCTCCGTGTTCCAATTTTATACTAAACTACCAGCATGGCCCGGCGTTGCCCGTTCTTGATTAAAAAATCGTACGACTCACACAACAACCGCTATCACTTGATTTAAAATACTTTTGCCCTTCCTTGCCTTTTAAATGAGTGCCCTTTGCCGTGCTGATGTTGCTACATGCCTTACTTTTTGCCTATCTCACACTGCGAATTTTTTCGAAGCTCTATACTAAACATTAAATCTGTTACGAAAAAAGAACTAAAAAAAATGAACACAAAACGATCAGCTTTAAAAAAGGACTCTTAACTGGAAAAACCGAATGAAAAAAGAATGTTAACAACAAATACTTTTTCACACCCAACCCAGTTCTGTGGAATCAGAATCAACGTTGAGTTTAAGCAAGCGAATGAGCCAATTGGAGTAAAGTGCCATGTGGCACCATGCATACCTGACGAGCTGAAAAGAAATATTCATAGATATATGATTTGTTTTTTTTTACGGTTTATCAACCATTTAATAATTATTTAGGGCCGAAAAATATTTCGGGTTTTAAGAATAATTCTTTCTTTACGTTCAAGCGATCTGGAAGAAGGAAAGAGAAAACGAAGAAAAAGAAAGAAAAAATAATACGAAAACAGGTCATAGGCGAGCACACACACGCTCGGCAGACAGATAACAGGTGTCGAAAAATATCCAGGTCAAGCATCTAACCGAGATCTGGGGAAAATGGAAGTTGTTATCAATTGGTTGAAGAAACGAAGTTTAGGGACAATGAAAAATATTGATAAGTAACAAGTGGAAAGTGTGTCATTGGGATGATAGTAAAAGTCTAAGTGGGTGGGGAAGTGTATCTAAGGATATGAAGGCAAACCATTAATACGAAAACCCAGACAATCTCCAGAATTGGAAAAAGCCACACAAGATGATGTCGCTGAAAATTTTTTTTTTGAGATAATAAAGATTTTTATTATCGGACCTTCGGCCGGAGGAAAATGAAATATTTTTATTTCGTTCAAAAAAACGCCAACAGGTCTGAGAAATCCCTTTCTTAGGTCATATCCAATTAGCGATAAAATGCTTGACAAATACCACGTGTTAAACAGCCGAAGGTGTCATCGCAGTCGCTCATGATAAGGGCGATTTAAATTAATATTTTTGTTTTTTTAAGCAAGGTGTTTCTTTCCCAAAACAAAGCCACGGATTGTCCACGCCCGACTAAAGACGTCATTGGCTAAATAAGATCACATGACACACGAAGGAGGAGGAAAGATACCCGACCAGGACCTCATTGGCCGAGAGCGGTCACGTGACGCACGAGGAGAATCGGTCGACGCCCCTGTCAGAAGTGTAAGTGTAAGGAGCCGATACGAAGAAGCGGGGAAGCGGGTATACGCCCCTCAGAGGCACAGTAAGGAAGTGGGAGTGAGAGTGAGTTACCGAAAAATGGAAAATCCCTAACCAGAAATAAGAAGGTTGGATACGTATTTAGAATTATCGAAGAAACCCCTGGCGCCGACAGACCCACCCCAGTTTTGACTGCGTCAATAAAAGCGAAACCCCAACCGACAGAAATCAGTTAGAGTTTGAGCAGCGGACGGCGAAAGAGTTTTGAGCCGTGGACGACAAGCAGAGATGAGCGCCCAGTGTTGAAACCGCGTCAAGATAGCTGACCAAGATTCACGCACACTTCTGGACTCTTCTTCAACCAAGAATAAGTAGTTTGAAGAGCGACTTAGAATCAGACCACAGAAATAAGTTTTTTTCGACTTTCGTCCAAAGACACACCGAAACACAAATTTCTTAGAGAGCAGACAACTTGAAGCCTTAAAGTTGCCTAGTAAAAGCGTCGTGCCACAATCCACAGAACCAGTCGAGAAGTAGACATAGTCCTATGTACCGAGCAATTAGGCATAAAAAGTTTGTTACCTTTTTCTTGATACGTTGGACCTTGTGAGTTTTTGTTTTATTTTCTTTTATACATAATTGTGTGTTATCACCCCCGTTAGACTCAACTCGCATTACGGCCCCAACCCCTGTTTGATCTCGTCTGTCTAAGATCAATTCACAACGTGGGTAGGCAGACTGGAGATCAGTGCAGTTACCCTGGTAACGAGGCGTTGGAAGCGGGTTGGGAACGGCGAGGCTGGTATCAATCTAACCAAAGGGTTAGAACGTCACGTTTGGAGCAGCGAGGAGCGAACAGCTGACGCCGCGGCAAAGACGTCACAGTTGGTGCTGTCCGTGACCAGGATATCAGAGCCTGGGGAGCACGTGATTGGCGCCGTGACCGGGATCGAACGACATAGTCGATGCTGCGACCGGGGGACGACGTCACACCATGCAGATTTAAATTTTTCCCACTTGTGACGAATGCAGCTATCGATTTTTTTTGCATGCTAGTTAACATTTGTGTCAGTCATCTGTTGGCTCTCACGCTGGCCAACAGAATCTTCCTGTTTATTCTTGGCAGCCAGCTATTGGCTCTCACTCTGGCCAGTACAAAATGGCCGAAAACTACATGAAAATTGCCGTAGAAGCATGAAAAAATCGATTATTTCCACTATCGATAAGAGTTTGGAAATGCGAAGTCGGTCTTGGCCTTTCCACTAACTTGGAGCATGTGCATATAAATTTTGGTGCAAATCCGTCGAAAATTGCGGCTGCGCATTCGTCACACACACACACACACACACACACACACACACACATCCTGCCTTTTATAGATAGAGATTATGAGATTTAGTCATTAAATATTACCTCGGATCATATTTGAAAATAAGTCAACAGTTTTTGTATTCACATTTTTACCTACATATTGACTACATTGCTACATTTTTTTAAATCAATTCACCCCAATCAAGGAGATAATGCCACGCATAAGTCTACTGGGATTGAGG
Source organism: Acanthosepion pharaonis (assembly GCA_903632075.3). Classification (NCBI taxonomy): domain Eukaryota; kingdom Metazoa; phylum Mollusca; class Cephalopoda; order Sepiida; family Sepiidae; genus Acanthosepion; species Acanthosepion pharaonis. The sequence continues at coordinate 819,445 of CAHIKZ030000053.1, forward strand.
GAAAACAAAAAGGAACCGGAAACCGAGTTCTAGATATATATAAAAAGAAAGGATAAACCTCTACTTTTGTTCAAAAGAGTGTGAACTGGACGATAGGCGAACGTATCTCCTCCAAGTCAGGAAATAGCTGTTAGGGATGGTACGGGTTCGTGCCTTTTTAGAAGGTATTTATGCGAAATAGCCAGGAATACGAACTCATCTCTTTGATTTCAGTTTCCGTGCTAGTATTTCTTACACTGCCCGTCTATACTACATTGATATATAGGATAGAAGGTGAATGTGTTGTAACAAATAAATAAATTGGGAAGATCTTAGGGCGGCAAAAGACAATCAAAATTCATTAAGCTGAAAAGAAAACCAGGATGTTTTCTGTTAATCCCAACCCAAAATAAAAAAAAAGAATTTGTATTTGTTAAAATTCACACCAAAAGTCAGAAATGTTCTTTAAAATCTGTTCAAAAAGGTATTGTCTCAAGTTCTTCGTCAGAGTGGCAGGCTGGAGTTTCACCGAAGATTTGTCTCCAATTCCTGTATGCGCAATCTTCACATCTGTGATTCTACTTCACTTGATCCATTGTCCAAAAATGCATTATCTCAAGTTCTTCTTCGCAAAAATTTACATTGGCTGTATTCTTTGACTAGAAATAAATAAATAATATGATTTTAGGGTTGGGAAGTCGTGAGCCTTGGAGACAATTTACTTTCCTAAGTGACTTTTCATAGCATTCACTGAGACGGTAGCGCCTACTATACCGTCGATCTGTTAAGCTCAAACTTATATCCTCTAGAGAATTTCATCGACGTAGAAAGAATATTTACTCCCTGTAAGAAGCGAAAACGACACTCTCCTTGTTGTTGTATTTTTGTATCAACTCCAGCAACCTCGTGGCAAGCTAAACAAACTTTGATTTAAAATCTATAATTTCTGGGGATGAATTAATATTTGCGATAAGTAACTTTACATGATTTAGGCTGAATTCAAAGGAAAGATCCGAAGATTATTAATAATGCGACCATAATGTATTAAGAATGACAGAAACTATATTTTACTCAACTCCTTTATCTGGTAAAAGCAATACGATTTATCGTACTTAGAATAGGTCCAGGAGCAAAGAAAAAGCAACAATAGCAGCTGTAAATAAAAAAAAAAGTCACATTTGCTGGAAGGAAATTCAATAGAGTTGCCTCCCTTCTAGTCACGCTGATTATTTTTCTTCTTTTACGTCACCAATCCCTTCAGGACGTGGAGGATAATGGCTCTCTAAAATTTCTTGTCTCCTATTGTTTTTTGTTTTTACTAAATATAATCAAATGCAGGGCTCGAGAACCACTCAAGGTTACAGTGAGTGAGATGTGTGAAATGAGTGGAAGAACAGGTGGTAAGAGGTAAGGATTATTAAGATAAGAATGATATATAACTACTGAATATCAGTTGAAGAAAGACCTTTGAACTTACTTCTGCTGCATCAGCGTGTGAGCAAAAATTGGAACTGGTGATAGCACAAACAGGAAAGGCATCCAGTGGCTAAAATAAACAGGGCGCTCACAGGTGTTCTGAGTGGAAGGAAATCCGTGCTTGCGTCGGCGCATGTCGGAAGAGGCATGGCCACACGAAGTTAGACGACATAACGGAAGAAGGCGTAGTCACGTAGGTGTCCAAATGTTATTTAACCGGTCCGATTCTTGATCTGCATAGAGAGACTGGCTAGAGTTTCACCGAAGATTTGTCTCCGTCACTTCCTAGATGCACAATCCTAACCTCTTTGGTTCTGCCTCATTCTATCCATTCGCCGCAACTCGAACAATAAAGATATTTATATATTCTTATATATAAGTGTTCGTCACCTTGTTTGAGCCCAGCAGCAATATACTACATAACGACTGGCTTGAAAAGTTCAAGATTAAAGTACTTAGAGAGGTACACCTGTGAGTGTTTCTACCACAAAGTGGCAGTTCCTGAGAGAAAAAAAAACAGTTAGAATGGCACTTTCTTCTAACATTTAAGAGATGGGAAATAAGGAAAATTTGATTCCTTGGAAACAGCTTGGACTAGTTCTAACTATAAAGGTCTGAACTAAAGGAAGTAAACCCTTATGGATACGTTTCTTTATTATGAAAATAGCTATAGAGTCGTGACAGACTTGTAACATTGGACGTGTTGGAAGTATTAGCTTGTCCTAAAAGTTCGTAAACACTTGCAAAAAATTGAAATTTTACTCGCCAAGTAATAACAAAAACAACAAAAATTATTCCTCAAAATAAAGACCATCATTTTCCAAGACTTTCTGCCATCGATCTGCAAGCTTTCGGATCTGGTGAAAGTACCATTTAGCCGGCTTCGAATCAAAGAATTCTTGACACGCTTCCTCGACTTCATCAAACGAGTCGAATCGGCGGCCCTTCAGAAAGTGTTGCATTGAGCGGAAAAGGCCGTAATCTGATGGAGCACAGTCAGGACTGTAGGCTGGATGTGGCAGAACCTCAACGCCGTCCAGCTCTTCAAACTTGTCTTTGGTCTTCCTGGTGGTGTATGGCTTGGTATTGTCCTGCTGCATCAAAGCGCGCTTTCGGTTGATCAGAGAGCCGAGTACTTTTGCTTCAACTTTTCGTAGACCCGCTCCAGTTGCTGACAGTAAAGTTCGGCACTGATGGCACGACCATTCGGAACCAACTCAAAATGCACGATTCCTTCAAAGTTCCACCAAACGCACAACATGACTTTCTTGCTGAATCGATCTTGTTTTGGAACCGACGGTGTCTCTTGCCCTTTCTGAACCCATCGCTTGTCTCGATTCTGCTGGATTGTGTTGCATAAAAAATTCAATTTTTTGCAAGTGTTTACGAACTTTTGGGACAACCTAATATCATGCGACATTTGAAGACCTAATTTTGAATCTAATTTTGAATTTTTTTTTTTTTTTACTATTTACCGTCAAACTTTGTTCTCTGTCCTTCATTCACAAACTCTCGTTAGGTGAGTTATTTACTCTTTTCTTCTGCCTCTCCGGCTTTCAGTATGTCGTGTGTGTAATAGATTTTCCAAGACTTCTTTTCTCGTAATGCATTCAGGCATTTCAAGTGTCTGATTCCAATCTTAACCATAATGTTCTTCTAATTCCTATTTTGTTTAGAATTCCTTCGTCGCTCGCGTGATCTGTCCATGAAATTCTTTATAGAAACACATCATCGTTTCGAGTTTCTTCTTCATCTATAAAGAAATCGTCTAACATTCACTGCCATATTGCTGTTAAGCACAATTTTCCTTTAATGTTTCTAATGAACTTTTCTCGTCTTAATTTTGTTTCTGGAAGTTACCTTTTGTTATTCCGAAACGTCGTTCTGTGTTACTACTACACGACACATGGAGTTAAATTTAACTGCTTGCATGATTCTGATGTTCGAAGTTCACACATTTAGCTGTCTTTCTTTATAACAACCATATATTCTATCTGCCTATGGTTAGTCTTTTCTTGGTGATATCCTTTGGTACATTGTCTAAAAGTTTTTGAAGTTTTCATCCTGAGTCAGAGATTAGCACAGATGTCTCTGTATCATGTTGTCCTGATTATAGCAGTAGGTATTAAAACCTGCCAAGTTTTCTCCTCGGCTCGTTTCTTACGCTGTATATATAAAATAAATCTGTCGAGAAGACGTATCTGTGTCTTACACCTCTTTCTCTGTTTTTGTATTTGCTTAAATCGTTCGCTATCTCTATGCAGGCTGACTGTTCCCAATAAATGTTACAGAATAATCTGATATCTCTCTCGTATCAAGAAGTTTAAACATTTGTTGCTGTACTTTATCGAATGATTTTGCGTTGGTTTGAAACATAGGTTTATGCTAATATATTTATTGTTTATACGTTATTTTTATAGAAAATATGTTCTTTATATCTGTTTATATATATTTATATGGAATATGTGTTTTGCATTTGTATTCGCCACACTGAAAGAATTCTGAACATGGAGATACAATGGTTTGTTTGATGTGGATCATACTGAACCTAATGTATATACTATTCTTTCTTTATTTAAGGAGGATCACTTCCATGATCTCCATTAGATAATGGAACATACTACGGAACCCTATATGTGCTATAATCTTTCTTATAAATATATACATATGATTTAGTTCTGTTTATAGATTAGACTGAGCAGGAGATTAAAAAAAAAAGCTAATACATGACAAAAAATGTATTCTTAACGTAGATCTTACAAACCTCAGACATACAGCACGCTGGTATCCGTACGATAACTGAAGTTAAGCAACGTCAGGCCTTGTCTGTAACTAGATAGGTAACCACTTGAAAACACCAAGTGCTGTAAGCTTGGATGTGCTGGTATAATGACCTTACGGTCACATCATGTTAAAACATCGGTTCTAATTAAGCAACATTAATTCTGGTCAGTACCTCCATGGGTGACGGCTGGGGAATAGCATGTGCCGTAAGCTTGCATGTGCGGGTGGTGTAATGGATGATAGCTCGGAATTGTTAATCGGAGATCTGAGTTCCAATTCCAGTTGGGTTCGTTATATTCATTTACGGGCAAATACCCTTGAGAATGGTATGAATCCACCTCTTCTCCCCAAGCTATGGGTTAATTAGTAAGAATTGTATCACTAAAACCATTATTACCTCCCCAAAATAAATACCATATGCACTCGTTTGAAGATAATTTTATATATATATATATATATATATATATATATATATATATATATATATATATATATATATATATATATATATATATATATATATATATATATATATATATATATATATATATATATTATATATATATATATATAATTAGCTATGTACTTCTGTTTCTGAATATGCTGTTGGCCAAACTATATATCCATTTACTGCAGTCAAATTAGCTTCAAAATTAGTACTTCAAAAGTTGCATGATACGCGAGTATATATTTGGTAGATAGATAATGAACGGACTGTGATAGATAGATAGATAGATAGATAGATAGATAGATAGATAGATATGAAAAGATAGATAGTTAATTAGATAGATAGAATGATAGAATAGATACAGATGAATATGAAAAGACTGAGATAGTTAGATAGATAGATAGATAGATAGATAGATAGATAGATAGATAGATAGGAGACTATAAATAGAATGATTGAGGAAGACTGAGAGATATGAGAGAATGAGATAGATAGATAGATAGATAGATAGATAGATAGATAGATAGATAGATAGATATAAAAGATGAGACTGATATATATAATAGAGAGAGCTACATAATGAAAATTGAGGAATGAAAGAGAGATATAGATAGATAGATAGAGATAGATACATACATAGATAGATACATACCATATATCCATCTATATACGAGATATAAAATTAGCGTATGTACCGCTGGCCCCGGCTACACCGTTGACCAAGCTCTATATACATTTTACTAGTGTCAAATTAGTTTCAAAATTAGGTTTTCAAAAGGTCGCATGATACGCGAATATATACGGCAAACAAATAAATAAAATTGAAACGATTCTGGCATTAAATAACCCGTAGATATGTTGATATGCAGCTAAATAAGAACAACCAACCAATTAGAAGTATATTTTAAAATTTTCTTATTCAAATAAGATTTTTCACAATTTTTTTTGTTTTAAAGGAAGACCTTTAAAGCTTTTCTTAGGTCATTGAATTACCTTTACACACTGTGTAGTGATTTTCTAAGCACAGCTCAGATGTGGCACAAGGCCGAAAGTATGGAGCACCTAGCGAGGATCAAACTCACTACTCAGTCGTAATTGATCTAGCAAGACCAGCTTACTCATCATTGCACCACGTCGAGGTGCCCACCTTTACATACTGGGTATGTTATAAAGTAAGACTTAAAATTTGCTTATTATATCTGGAGTTTACTGAAACAGTGTACGAGAAGATCTTTTTTAATACGAAAGTTCATCCAATACAAGGATTAACCCTGAAGAAGGCATGGTGGATTAATGGATAGCGTCTAGGATTGAGGAATCGGAGAGCCGAGTTCGAATTCCAGTCGAAGCCATTACACTCACTTACGTGCTAATTACCCTGGGAAAGGTATGAATCGTCTTCTAATTCCCCCATCTATTGGTAAATAACAGAACAGACCGGGTTCTTTCTACCGCAGAAAGAAATGGCAACATACTGCGGGGAAAAAATCTCCCTTATCAGATCGCCTAATTTATTGCCTGGCATTGTTGCCCAGCGCCTGAGTCGTCGTCCTCAAAAGAAATGCAAGGCAATTTTTCCACGATATTTCTGTTAAACCCTCTTTAAAACGTGTCCTTATGTCACATTTTGAACAATTTCCTTGGCAATAGCGATAGTTTAGCGATGTCTCATCTGTGGCAAAAAAAGGGAAGAATTCTGCTAATAATGTATAAGGAGAAAAGTCGTTACCCGTAGCAATAAAACGTGGCACTAAAACGCATTGTAGGTTTTGCGTATTTAATCTTTTGTCTGCGTTAGAATTTTCAGTCCCAGGAAGAAGCGTACTTAAATAAAAAAAAAAATAAATAAATAAAAAAATGAAAGCTGCGGTAAAAAAAAAAAGAAGAGTTTTTGTATTTATTGACTCTTATTGAACAGAAATAAATTCCAGTCGTTAAAGATAATTCATAAATTTTTTTCACATCAAAACATGATTTGTCTGATTAAAACACTATGCTCAAAATGCTCCCCATCATGTTCAATACAACGTTGAAACCTATCAGCAACAATTCTAAAAACCATTTGACACATATCTAGAAATCTATAAGAAACTGATTGCTTCACTTCGGGAATTGTTTTAGGTTTGATCCTGTAAACAAAATCTTTCATTACACCCAATAAGTCCGGCGATTTTTGTTCTGGTGATAGTAATGGCTATTCAGTTGGTTAACGCCACCCTATCCCCACTCATCACGAAATTAAGATTTAACAATTCCCTAACACATAAGCCATAGTTAATCTTAAGCCATCTTAAACTGCTGTAATTTATTTCTGTTAAATAAAAGTTAATGAATAAAGGCGTTACTTTCGCCGCACTCTGTACTATTTTGTCCGGTAATTCAGTCACTGACAAAGCAAGTAAAAAAGTATATTTCTGATAGGAAGTATCTTTTAAACGATTACATCTGTCGCGTCATAGCTATCACATTAACATATTTTTCATTCGGTTATTGGCAACAGATATTAAAGGTTATTTTTGTATGTTACAACGACAACTTCGTGGTGTTACTTTTAAACGTGACGGTATTATTTTTCTTTAAAATAATGTTAGATGTATCACAGCTTTCTTTTCAAAGATAAGGAAGAATTTAAACTTGCAAAATTACACCTGCTATGGTTGTACATTTTAGACCGATAATATCAATCAAAAGCATGAATTTTAAAATAATTACCGTAAAAGCTAATATGAGGACTGTCGCTTGGAATGATTCTACTCAAAATACTGTTAATGTTAAGATGTTTTAAGAAAATGGAATATAAAAAAACAGCTCTATAACTGCTGCTTGAAAATAATTCAAACTATTAGATCGAATCATAGATAAGTTCTATTTTCGTTTATCAACTACCGTAATATAAACCTTCATCCATAATACGCACTGCTAAAATTGTGGGAAAATGCTTCTACTCACGTATAATGCTAGATTACTAGATTAATTATTTTTTGTTACTCAGCATTACGTGACATACATTCGAATAAAGTCGAAATACTTATCGATTGAGATTTTGCAATAAGAACAACAAAGATTAGGATACTACTTTAAATAATTCGTTTAAAACTTAGACAACGTTTAACTAAAATACTATGGTAAGCACCTAACTGTCGCAGTAGTATTTAATGTTTTGTTGTTTATAAATTGCTAATGTCTCAATGAAATGTATGGTTACTTATCAGATTCAATTCTGACTACCGTAATCCCCCATGTGTAATACGCCTTCATCCATAGTACGCACTGCTAAAATTGTTCTGAAAGTATGGGAAAATGCTTCTACTCACGCATAATGCGCACGTCTTCTTTGGTAATCAAACCCTATAAATTGTATCTCTCCAATTTCATTACGGCCAACGTTTCCTACTCTTATTAAAAATGGTTTTAAACATAGAATAATATTATTCTAATTTAGTTTTATGGCAATTCTTATTTTATTTTCCATTTGTAAGTATTGTTAGGTACATGTGATTGTATTTATGAGGTTGCAATTGCCAAATGTTAGTGCCAAATTGTATGTTTGTGGTGAGTAGTCGTTTCGCAGCTGAAATCAACTTATGAAACCGCAATTTAAAAAAAAAATGTAGATGTGCATAATACGCACCCCTAATTTTGCTTATTATTTTTTAGAAAAAAAATGCGTATTATACATGGGAAATATTATCACAAAAAATGGACAATTATATTTTATTTAATTATAGATTCACCGTTATTTGCAATGATTTGTTGCCGTTTATCGGAAAACTGATCGATATATTTTCAGTAAAATTCTGCAGATTTAGATACAAAATATTGAATTCTTCAATATGGCTTTCATTAAAGAAATTTTTTTTCAATCACACCATTTTTCAGCGATCGATAAAAGGTCATAACTAGCTGGTCAGGAGAATATAACAGTGATAGATGTTTTTGACGGTTTTTCGACCCTTTGTGGGTTATTTAAAACCGAAATATATTTTCGATGATTGTAAATATAACATACATACTCGAGTATAAGTCGACCCCATGTATAGTGTGTTCCCTGAAGTTTTTAGCATATATTTTACACCCCCTCAAAAAAAAAAAAAAAAAAAAAAATTCATGTGCAATCGGTCACCGGAGATACATTATTTTTAACCTCTTTCTTTTGTATATATTAAAAATATGTTTCCTTCACAAAGGAATCATATTTTTTAAATCATATTTTTTTTTTAAATAATTATAATTTAAGCTCTACTTTTGTATGGGGAACTGTTTTTAAAAATAAAAACAAAAATACTAAGGAACTCCGGACTATTTACCTAACGTGTTCTTTCTTATTTTTCTATATATTTGCATATATATATATATATATATATATATATATATATATATATATATATATATATATATATATATATATATATATATATATATATATATATATATATATATATATATATATATATATATATATATATATATATATATATATATATATATATTATGACAAGATAATGACAACATTTTGACAGGAAGTGCTGCTCTGATAAAAGGAGAATATGACTCACAACAAAGTAAATGCCTAGAGAATCGCAGGGTCATCTACAGTAGATTTTCACCCTGGCTCTTACAACATTGTACCATTGCTGGCAGAACTTCTAATATCACAGTTTGGGATACCAATAATAAAAGTGATGGAAAGAAAAAGAAAACGACTCTAAATGAATCCGTCTAGATTAGTGTTTCCCAACCTTTATTCAATCAATTTTTTGTCAACGCCCCCCTCCCCTGTTAAATTAAATTTCGAATATTCATCATTCATAGCAAAATAGCACTTAGGTACTAGCAGAAAAATAAATTTTATATTGGTTTAATTTCTATTATTAATACCAATAATTGAAATGCAAAAAAAAAAAAAATATTTGATATCGTATCTCTATGATTTCATTGCGATGCTTGAATTTGATGCTTACTGGCTAAGAATCTTACTCTAAGTTCCATGCAGCTTAGAAGTAATTATAGATCTCTTAAGCAGTTTCTTTGTTTAGTAAGAAGCTGTGTAACTGCATTGAAACCACATTCAGACCAGACAAGGAAAAGTGTTTTAGATACCTTTCAGAAATGTCCTTTTGTAGCCAATATTGAATAATTTTTGTAAATTTAAAAAAAAAAAAGGTTAATTCTCACTGCCTCCGAATATGTTCATCGCTCCCCAAACGAAATAAAAAATTTCCAGTGCTTCCTTTCAACAAGGGGGCGCTAGGGCAAACACTGGTGTAGAAATGAAAAAAAATCTAAAATTCCCAGCACCCCACGTTCGTGCGCATGTGCCCACATAACAAAATTATTCCGATAAAATCCTGTAGGACGAAACGCGTCACAATTACTTTGTTTCCACTTTGCCATACAATTTCCCCACATATATATTAATAAAATATATATATATATATATATATATATATATATATATATATATATATATATATATATATATATTATATATATTTAGGATATAATAGTTTAAAAGTAAAGCAAATATTATCATATCAAAAATATTAAAATAATATTAGTATTCAAAATAGAGAACTAATATAATATACAGAAAAATTACCTAACTGTAAATATCAATTTTTGATGTTATTTCCTCGACTTCGAAGTTTCTTGAACATGTCCATTCTTCAAGGGGTCTGAATAAGTTCATTTTCCTTTTTTCAAATAAAACAATACCAATTATAATAACACACATTCGCAAAATAGCAATAATAATTGTAATTTTCGTAATAAAAACAATAAATAATAAATATTTTACTAATAATATGATATATAAAGCAACTGTATCAAATAATATTAACTCAGAAGAAAAAGATTACATAGGAGTAACCGAAACCACATTTAAAGAAAGATTTTATAATCATAAGATGTCATTTAAAATAGATAAATATGTAAATAGTACAACATTGTGAAAATATACATGGAGTCAAAAAGAAAATAATATACATATGAAAATTAAATGTGAAATCATAAAGAAGTACCCCCATATGATATTGTCAATAGGAAATGTAGACTGTGTTTAGAAGAAAAATTATCAATATTAACAAATTAAACAAATTAAATTATTAAATAAGAAAAATGAGATAATGGGTCGATGTCGACATTTTAACAAATATTTACTTTGTTACTTTAAAAATAATATATCATAATACAACAAATACAGCATAAAATATTATAATTTAATTAATAATATAACATAACATAACAATTTCAATACATAATAATATATATATATATATATATATATATATATATATATATTTATTAAAAGATTTTTTATGTTTAACGTTCTTTTTATAGATACAAGTATTTAAGTAAATGCTCTGTTTATAATAAACAGTATTAAATTTACTTAAATACTTGTATCTATAAAAAAGAACGTTAAACATAAAAATGTCTTTAATAAATAAATTGTCGGACTTTGTCCATTTTTCTTAATATATATATATATATATATATATATATATATATATATATATATATATATATATATAAAATTCTAATTGAAAAAATTTTAATTGGGAGAAAAATTTACAATTGGAAAAAATTACAGACAGAAAAATATGACACTAACTAACGTATGCGTAAACAAAAGCAAAATAAAACTTAAAACTCATGAATGAACGCGTATACACAACAGATTAAAAAGACGCAAATTAAAAAAAAAAATGTAAATAAACTTATTCAAACAACAAACCCCTTGAAGAATAAATACCTCAAATAAACTTCGAAGCGAAGTCGGAGAAAACAACATCAAAAATTGATATTTATAGTTAAGTAATTTTTTTTTTATATATATATATATATATATATATATATATATATATATATATATATATATCCACGTAAGATGAGAACGAACAGAGTACAATTCCAACATTCGTAATATTTAATTTAAAAGAGGGCTCAGTCCAAAGTAGAGCAATATTCTTTATTTTAGGATATCACATCGAAAACATGTCAAAATCGATACACAATTGCAGTCGGGTTTCGATGCGTATCAACGCATTTTATCAAGCGATTGTAAATTACTGTCAAATGAACCATTTATTCAGAATTAAAAGCAAAATACACCCTCTTTTTACGAAAAAAAAAAAAAAACGAAAAAAGAAAAGTGTGCGAGTGGCTATAACGTTTGTGGGCTTTACTCGGATCAGCCAATCGAATATGACCCACGTTAAATTTAAACTAAGGGAAGAAGCAAAAATAAAGAAATTACTTTTCATAAATGGGTGTACATTTGAAATCAATGACAGCAATAGACATTAAACAGGAGCGGATGTAAATGAATACATATTGTACATTAGACAATGTCATTTCCTAAGAAAAATGAAGTGGTAATCTAATAAAATGCTAAACACATTATCCGCTTTGTGAGTTTCCTACATAAAAAAAACGTTTTTATAGTTGATAAATAAATAGCTTCTTTAAGAAACCAGTAAATAATTTAAACGTATAGTAAATTAATATGCAACTATTGACTAAAGATTCTTTATACAAGCTTTTAATAACAATAACCACTCAATGCAAAATGTCAAAATACCAACTAAATACCAATACATCCATACAAGATGTTACTAGAACTACCAGGAGATTAATACAAAATTATATTAAATCTAAATTAATCTTAACAACAGAAAGATAAGCGATATATGGTGCAACACAGTTCAACTAAAATCTAAGAAATAGCATAGCCAAATTCCAAGTCTAACTGAATTGTAATGTAAAAGTTAGACTGTGTTTACAATTTACCGTTAACTTGGATCTTTAATAAAGCATATTACCATAAAGAACCTGATAATTTGCAATTTTTCATGACAACACAGAAAACGGTGTTCATATAAGGATCTACACGTCCTTGCTATTTTTAAAATTTTCCATTTCGCTTTAAGAGATTTATTATTATCTTTCAAACTCCAAAAATGTTTAGAAAGTGATGTATTATTTCTATAAATATTATTATAATACATCTTGATATCACCTAGTCTTGAAAGAACTTTTAGTACTACCAATATAGAACTTTTCAACTGTCAGATTTTTTATTGTAGAGATAGAATAATGAAAAACAAGAGATTTAGTTAAACATTTGTTTGGCAATAGTCATTTGTCAGGATTCCTACAATTACATTGGCCAGTATCCTTAACAATATTCTCCTTGAAACTTGTATTATGATTCAGATTATTAAATTAGTTTAGAGTTTTATTGCTGTGTAAATTATGACCGTCTCATAATTATTAGTGCAGCTGTAACTTAGTTTTAATACGTTTCTGTTAAATATTTTACTAAGAGGGTTTCTTTTATGAAAATCAATTGGAGGAACTTATGGCCTAACTTAGTACTAACTAATTCATTGAATGTGTGGATGTATCAAATGATCTTCATATTTTTATTTCTTTTCTTTAGGCCACTAAGGTCATATTTTCTAAACTTGATTTCCAGGAACTTATAACCACTATTCATTAGAACGTTATTGTGCACACTGCTATATTTATCGAACATATCTTTGTCCGATGAGTGGTTTCTAATCCTACGTTCTACAGACGAAAGAATATGTTGGATTGTAAATGGAGGGTGGTTGGAATTGGGATGAATATAAATTGGGTTGGCGTTATTTTACAGATGAGGTTGAAATATGTCATTAACTAAATGTTACGGGACCTTACCCATAATAACATAATGGACTATTCCATACGTAATAAATACTGCATCTCAAGAGGAAGCAGAGAGTTCAGTCTGAAGTCTGGGGTGAGGCCCGTCAGAAGTCTGTCAGTCAGTCAGAGCGAGCGAGTCAGTTAGTCGAGTCAGAGGCATCCCGAGACAGAGTCGCGTTCAGTCAATTATTACAAGATATTGGAATAGTGATACTGGTCGAGACTACATTGTTCTCCCTAATAAACCTGATTGTTCGTACTAACACTTTCTACTTCTCTGTATATATTCTTGTTTGTAATATATCTGTGTTATTCCATATCCGTGTTCGAGTTATTCTTTATTTGTTCTACCTTGGACTATCACCGTGGTACAAGGAACCGGACCATAACACTAAATCTAACGTAACATGAAGAAAATCTACTTGTTTAACATTAGTGCTTATCTTAACCTTAAGATTTAAACTTTTTAGTTCTCTATAAATCATATCTCTTAATTTATCTACCTTAATTTTAGTGGAATTTTTTACAACCATAAGTCCATCATCTCTGTATAACCCTTGGTATCTTCATATGCAGTAAGGTTATATAAAATAAAGAAACCCACCAGATCAGAAGATTCTGCAGGATCTAATGATCCCATTGTATTGTGGGGACCTACTCTTCCTCACCGATATAATATGGCTACCAACTCTGAGTAAAGGGAGTCACCAAGTGAGTGTCACCGAGTAGTAGCCATAGAGTGAGTGAATGAGTGAGTCAGGACACCAGTGAGAGAAAGTACTCTCCAGTCCACATTTACCTTTGTACTACGTTTCCGAGAATATACTATTTAACCTTATATCCGAGTCTGTGTTATCTTTCTATGGTTCTACACCATAACAACTGGCGACGAGGATGAGATCCGTGTTTGACAAATTAATTCCCAAACGGTCCAAAATATGTAAGACCGAAAAAGGAACAACAAAAAAAAAACGATTTCTTCCAGGTCAGAAAATCTTTTTTAAAAGTTTTCAGAAGAATATGCCGTACTGAGAGGAGGGCACAATCACTAGAAGGATCGGTGAGATGGTATATATAATACAAGGACCAAGACATACCCACAAAAGACGTATTAATCAAATTAAAAAAAACGGCATGAAATAGATTCTAACAGCACACAGGATGAAGTGGAAGAACCCATCGAGATCATTTACGGCACATTTGACCTCAAGCCCCCCACAACATACGCCTGAACAACGAAGGTCGGGGAGAAAGAGGAAATTTACCAAACCTTTAACAATCAACCCCAAAAAGAAAAGGTATTAAATTTCTGGAAAGTAATAAAACATTTTACCGAGTAAAAGGCTTGGGAGTGGGGTATTGTGGGGACCTACCTACAAATGGACCCTTCCACACCTATATAATATGGCTACCAACTCTGAGTAAAGGGAGTCACCAAGTGAGGGTCATCGAGTAGTAGCCATAGAGTGAGTGAATGAGTGAGTCAGAACACCAGTTAGAGAAAGTACTCTCCAGTCCACATTTACCTTTGTACTATATTTCCGAGAATATACTATTTAACCTTATATCCGAGTCCGTGTTATCTTTCTATGGTTCTACACCATAACACATTGTAATATCAAAGTTCTTAACCCGCTGTGGATGTGAACAGATCTACTACAGTTCCTTAATATATTTATCACTTCACTGGAGATATTCGTTGGCAAATTCCAAAGCCAGGGTAAAGAGATCCTTGGAGATTCCACAATATTAAACTGGATATAAGTGCAGCTGTTTTTTATATTAATACCAATCAATGACCTCTGTAGTACTAATCTAATGTATAAGTCTAAGGCATTTTTTGATTTATTTGTTGACCCGATCTAGGATAACTATGCTTATCTTTCTAATTTCCGATCTGGTAGGGATTATGATCCTTGTAGGAAATTTAGTCTGAAAATCTGGCTTATGATCTTTAAGTAAGACATAAGATTCTTTAGTACAAAGTTTACTAACCGTATTGCTGATTTTAAGTTTATCAGTAATATTTCTAGAAGCAGTGTCAATTTTATCAATACGATTGTAATTGTTAATATCTGTCTTATAATTTTTAAATTGTTTTTTGTTTAATGCGTTTTAATCTTTGGGATTAAATTTGTAAAAAAATAGTGGTTTTATAAGATTTAACAAATATTTGAT
>CAHIKZ030000053.1:840000-872500 GCA_903632075.3 Acanthosepion pharaonis
CATACCAGGCTGCAAGCAGCCCGAAGGCAAAAACCTGATATTGTGAACCATAGAATGGTAACACGGTGATAAAATACGCCACAAATGGTCGTTTACACATGGGTAAATCATATACGTACATATGGACCCATAGCAAAAATTGTCCATTCCCCGCAAGCATTGTCATGCAAGTAAAAGTAATCCAAAATTATATCTTTGGTACAATGAGGGAGTTGACATTCAATGGTTAGGGTCCCCGGGGCTATGCTTAGCACAATGCTTTGCTGCGATCCGTCTCAAAGCAGATGCGCGGCGCCGATATCCTACACCGGAGAATGGGAACACAGTAGATCTTAGGCAAATAGAAAGAAGACAGCTACTTTAATATTTAGCATAATAGCGTATAGATATTCTGAGACTCAACAGAACTGTCCATCGGCATGCAAATAATATCGTCATCATTTACGGGTACTATTCTATTTTTGAAGTAATAAAGTATAATTTTTTTTTTGAATAATGTGAAATAAGATATATTTTTTTAATCATTTCACCCCAAGCAAGATGGTAATGTCACTAAGACGCGAGAAGTTACAAAGAGTGAAAGTTAAAGAGAAGACAGAATAGGGAGAGTAGAGGAAAGAACAAAAGATGAACGTGATTCAAGAAGACAGGACATGGCGATTGACACTGCATTTAAATTTTTTGATTATTGTAGTTATCAGGAAAGCACGTAAACGGAAGGGAGTTTCACAAGTGGGAAGTGGCGAGAAAAGAAACTATTGAAGTAGAAGTGGTGATTGCATTTAGCTAGTTCAACGGTGGGACCTAATTTCCAATCTAGTAGCACGCTTAAATTCATGTAGTCCGAGCACCAGGGAAAAAAAGTTCGTCAGATAAATATTTGTAGAAAAGACAGAGCAAAACCACGTCAGGTCGATGAGAAAGTGACAGAAGTCGAAATGCTTGGTCAGGATCGATTACATTACTGATCCTTCTTTGGATATTGTAAAGAATTTTGAGATATACAGAACGAACACCAGACTAGATATGGCATCAGTATTCTATGCACGGACCAATGGTAAATTTGTAAATGTGTAAGATGGTTTCTGACGAGAGAAACTTGGCTTAAACCGTTTCATTTAAACAGCTTCAGTTATCTTCCGACGTCTTTTAAAGTTAGATTTTCTTAGAATGACAATGTTATCTAATAGGATTTTCTTACGATCGCAGGTCGTTGTGCATGAAGTTTTAAGTAGTTTCTGATGGCACTAAGATCACAAGTGGTTCGGCCGTCGACGAATTAATAAGGTCATTACGTGGCCTAGGTAGCATTTATGTTGATTACACGTATCAAAATCTTGTACGGGGCAACGAAATTGATAAAATACTTTGGTGGTGTATAGTTTGGACTTGACAGGCATATCGTCACTGCTAATTATGAAGTTGGTAGTTTTTAATTTTCTATAGTATATTGTAAGTTTTACACGTTTACTGGAGTCGACGGCTGGAATGAATTTTTTTTTATGTGTGCCGCATGGCGAGTTCGTTTTGTTTATAATTTTTGTGAAATGATTGCAGTAATGTATTCATATTTTGTTATGATCAATTTTATTATTGGCACCATTTAATGTTTGTAGGAATAATCTTAATATGACATATAACATAGTTGGGAACGTTTGAAAAGTCTATTGGTTGTTTTTGTTTTAAACTCTCCCAAATATGGAATTACATATACTTCCATCCGGCACAACTTAGAATTACTACTACCTCTTACATAATAAAACGTAGTACGTAAAACAGAGAATATTATAATAAATATAGCAACGAACAGCGTAAAAATGGCGAATGAATTAGGGGAAAGAGCTTGAGAGAGTAATCAGTATGGCGAGTTCCTTTACAATCTCAAATCCCCAAAAAAGGAAAAACAAAAAAGGAAAAAAAAAAATCTTACAAAATTTTCTTATTAGCATACCTTATTTATACATATTAAATCAAAAAAAAAATATTTATATTTTCTTGTGTCCCTTTCTTTGTTAAGGGTTGTGTGGGAGAAAAAATGTTCATAATAGTGGTTTTTCCGACCTTTTCCGGCTTATATTTTTTTTAATCATTCCACCCAAGCAAGGCGATAATGCTAGTAAGACGTAAGGGGTTCCTGGGGGGTGAAGGAAAATGAGAAGACTTTAAGAGAATGAGAAAACATTAGGGGGAAGGAAACAGAAACCGAATCCTAACCAGGAAACAAATGATAAACCTCTACTCCTGTTCAAACGACAGGGAAGGAATGCGTCCTCCATAGCGAAAAGGTTAATTTTCCGTAATAACGATAATTGATAATATATTTTTGTTTAGTTTTTTATAGTGTGCTGCGTAAGAAGCATTTCTTTGTCGTAGTAATTTACTTTTTAGTGCTGACTTAATTAATTTCCGAATACTGCCAGAATATTCTGTCCACGTTCGTACACAGAGTTATGTGTTTCGATGAGAAAAGTTTTTAACCTCTTTAATTTTTTTACAGCTAGATGTTACTTATGGAAAATTCTCGATACGCTCAGTCATAAAAATTTTTAAAAAACTTGTAAAGAGACAAGAAAAATTAAATAAAACAATGCAATATATTTCTTTTCAGTCATATTTAAAGAATCGTATGTATAAGGCTCGAAATAAACGCTGACAAAAACAAAAACGCTCCTATTCAAAACAACAAAAAATAAAGTAGAACTTAAACAGGCAATACAAAATAAATAAATAAATAAGTAAATAACAACACCAAAAACACCACTCAAACTTTGAAAATGGCTAAAAAGTGACTGAAAACGCTTGTGACAATGAAAATAATGTAAAATTTCAGCACTCCCTTACTCCTAGAAAACGGGAAAATGTTAGTATGCCAGAAAAAAGGAAAAGAAAAAAATAATTAAATCTTCTTTGTTTAATGAAAGTTGTTTAAAAGAAAGGTTGCCGCCCATTAATATATATATATATATATATATATATATATATATATATATATATATATATATATATTATAAATTAATTGATTTAAAATATGATTTTTTTTTCGCTACACAGTTCTAACCATGTTTCAAAAATGGAAGCTGAAAGCTCCTAATTTAATTTTGTAATTAAATTAAAGTCATTAGTTCCATTTCATCCTCAAGCGAATTTTGGAGTAACTTTTAAAATTACTGGGTTTTAAAGACACAGCAAAATCATAATTCACGTTTCCAAGGTTACAGATAAATCCACTTCAACTAGACAACTTACTGTTCTTTCTTTTTATTTATATATGCATATACATATACATTTATATATACATATACATATTTTTTTTATTTATATATACATATACATTTATATATATTTATATATATGTTATTTATTTATATATATATATATATATATATATATATATATATATATATATATATATATATATATATATATATATATATATATATATATATATATATAATAGCTGGCCACTCGTATTCGAGGGCGGCTAGACAATACCTACTGCAGACGTTCGCTCAGGTTCATTTGTGTTTGCTCAAAACCCACAGAGCCCACCTGTCGTTTATACTGCAACTATGCTGTCGACGGCCCACAATTTCACTCACAAGCCGTGGTATGTTTTTCAGGCACTTTCCAAGTGATTAGAACGTTCACTTTCTGACCATGAGACCGGGGTTCGAATCTCAGTATGGTCGATTTTTCAGGAAGGCGACTTCCTGATGTTATCGGACTATATATATATATATATATATATATATATATATATAATTACATGAATCATTCATACAAAATGAAATATAGAGGGTCATGATTTAAATGGCGAGAATACATCTTCGCAAACAATTTCAATAAGATACACTAACCCCGAGCCTGTATATGAATGATATGATCCCTGTTTATAAATTCCAGTTTCATAAGGTCTTTTTTAGTTTTTATAAGCTTTCGTCTGTTCCTACAGACATCCTCAGGTATGGAAATATTTAATATTTCTCTTCTGAATATAAGTGATCCTGTCTCTCCAAACATTCAATGATTTTATCATCTATTAATTGCTATGACTTCTCGGGAAAGTTATTGGAGTGGTTTCCAGTTGCTTTTTTCGCGGTTTGAATTCAGAAATATGCTGCTCTTAAACAGATTGCTACCAAAGGTGAGAGAACCTATCCTACCCATAGCTGACTTAGAAGAGATGAATTCATTCTATTCCCAAAAGCATTACTGCCAAAGTTAATATGACAGACTTATTGGGTATTTGAACTCGGTTCGTTGGGTTCGTATTCAGCGCCAATATCCATTAGTCAACACTGAACAATATGGCGGTGCGGTTGCGAAAGCGATCGTCGGATTTCAAACTCAGCCACAATTTATGACAAACGATCAAAATTATCTCCCGACACAATGTCTACGAAAAAGGACGACCTGTACAAGAATAACGTAGAATGTTGGGGGGGGGATAAAATGGAGTCGAATTACCCCAATGTCCTGTAGATGTGATGTTGTATATAAAAAAATAGGTTAAGAAAACCTGATTTACTCTTTGCTCTTTTTTGTTCATGTTCATTATTTGTTCGAAGACGTAATTTACTGTTTCTTCTATCTATCTCTCTCTCTCTCTCTCTCTATATATATATATATATATATATATATATATATATATATATATATATAAAAAGAAAAGAAAAGAACGGTAAGATATATAATCCGGTGTTCTTATTGATATTTTTTTTATTTTTACAAAATAGCGCTCAATGTAAATTTGCAGAGCATTAATATTATAAATTAACTGATTTAAAATATGTTTTTCCGCTACACAGAAATAACCATGTTTCAAAAATGGAAGCTAAAAGCTTCAAATTTAATTTTGTAATTAAATTACAAACATTAGTTCCATTTCATCCTCAAGCGAATTTTTGAGTAACTTATTTTTTAGATTTACTGAGTTTTAAAGGCACAGAAAATTCATAATTCAACTGTTTCCAAGGATACAGAGAGATGCAATCATTCAGACAAGGAGTGGTAGCATGTTCATTTTATTAACTTTTGTTGTATCAGTTATTAGTTACGTTCGAAAAAGGGGTTATATTTAGGTAGGGGTTGGGATGTATTTTTCAACGAATTCTAACATCCGTTAAATGCATGTCATCTGTTTTTTTTAATTTTATTATTAACGGCAAAAATTCTTACGGCATTTTTTCTATTTGTATACTTAAAGATTTTGGGGGGATGTTTAGGTTAGAATACATTTTATTTAACTACAATTTTAAATTATTTTCACTTTTAATTTTTAATAGACTATATTTCTTTTTAAAACAAGTAAATGTAATAGAATTACTCACAGTATATAAAATTATTTTTTCATATCAAGTATAAGTATGTATATCACCAGGTCACATTTTTTTAGAATTTTATTTTAAAATATTATTTAAGGAAAATTTTTGACAATGACGGCAAAAAATAGCTAATTCATTTCTCTGATCCAGTAAACTTTTATTTTTTATAAACTTAGTAATATATAGTCTCTCATGTATGTACAAAGGACATGGCTCATTTAATGGACTACATATTCTAGCTTTTCTTATTAATTTCATTTTACTGTTGATGTTTTATTAAGTGCTTGAAGTACTTTGAGAGAGATATTTAAGTTAGAATACATTTTATTTAAATACAATTTTAAAAGATGTTTAGGTTAGAATTCGTTTTATTTAACTACAATTTTAAAATATTTTCACTCTTAATTTTAATAGTCTATATTTCTTTGTAAAACAAATAAATGTAATAGAATTACTTACAGTATATAAAATTATTTTTTATATCAAATATAAGCATGTATATTACCAAATCGCACGTTTTAATTTTATTTTAAAATATTATTTAAGGCAAATTTTTGACAATGACAGCAAAAAAAAAAGGTATTTCATTTCTCTAATTCAGTAAATTTTTATTTTTTATAAACTTAGTAATATATAGTTTCTCATATATATATATATATATATATATATATATATATATATATATATATATATATATATATATATATAATCATTGTATTGATATGAGTTTGTGATAATGGGTTTCACGCTTTGACGATCATCAGTTTATATTTTTAAAAGTCTGAAACCCAGTGTCACAAACTCATATCAATACAACTGAATATGTTATCACTGATATTGAGCACTTTCCAATAAGTACCGCGAATATGAATATATATATATATATATATATATATATATATATATATATATATATATATATATATATATATATATATGTGTGTGTGTGTGTGTGTGAGTATATATATATATATATATATATGTGTGTGTGTGTAAAAAATTCAGAAAATTTATCTATCTATCTATCTATCTATCTATCTATCTATCTCTTTCCATTCAATTCATATCTATCTATCTATCTATCTATCTATCACAGTTAATTCATGTGTATCTATGTATGTATCTATGTATGTTGTTATTAAGACGGTCACTTTCTGACCATGAGACCCGAGTTCGATTCTCACCAAGGTCGTTGATTTTTCAAGAATAGAGACTTTCTGGTGTTATCGGTCTGTAAGGCATCGATCCAAGCGTACGGCACCTTTGGAAAGTGCTTGAAAATCATACCACGTGTTGACCCAAGCTTTGTGAATGAAATTGGGTAAACGGAACAAGTCATCTTGACCGAGGGTTTGGGTGTGCTGGCTTCGTTCAGATTGTTAATGACGCTAGGTAGTAACACGCTATCTCCCAGAAACTGTAACTAAGGTCTGCTCAGCTTAGTTGCAGTATAAAGTACAGGTATCTATCTGTCTAAGTCTATCTATCTATCTATCTATCTATCTATCTATCTATCTATCTATCTATCTATCTATGTTCGTATTTATCTATTTCAGTCTCTTCATTATCTATCTATCTATCTATCTATCTATCTATCTATCTATTTCAGTTGGTTCGCATCTATCTATCTATCTATCTATCTATCTATCTATCTATCTATCTATCTATCTATCATATATATATATATATATATATATATATATATATATATATATATATATGAATTTATGTATGTATCCTGGGGGAGGTCACAAGTCGACTCCTACCATGTATCGTGATATGTTCATATCTATCTATCTATCTATCTATCTATCTATCTATCTATCTATCTATCTATCTATTTCTATTTGTATCTATTTCATCTATCTATCTATCTATCTATCTATCTATCTATCTATCTATCTATCTATCAGAACTTTCTCATATATATATATATATATATATATATATATATAGATGAATTTATGTATGTATCCTGGGGAGGTCACAAGTCGACTCCCACCATGTATCGTGATATGTATCTATCTATCTATCTATCTATCTATCTATCTATCTATCTATCTATCTATCTATCTATCTATTTCAATCTGTTCATATATGTCCATCGATTGTTTCCTGAATCCCATATTGTGAATGAATTTCTCACTGGTTGTTCCATGAATTCCCATCAGATATACGCGTTGAGTGGAACAAATATTTCATGGCAGATGACTACTTCGTCTACAACTCACGCCGGCCTTTCCATGCGAACTCCGTTCTGCTTGCTTGCTTTGGTACAGGGCGACAATTATGACGCACCAAGTGGGAATCTCATATAGCTTGGTCGTATTTGATTCCGAGTTGACCATTACTTCGCGGCAAAGCTGCCCATTCAAAATCTATATGTGCTGTGTCTATTAGGTTGTTTCAAAATAAGTTCTCTTAATACTAACAAATAAAGGAATTATATGAATCGATTATTGATCAGGAATTTTATTTTTAACTGAAAATATCGAATATATGTATCGATTTCGGACTCAGAAAATGCGTTCCATGTGGGCATTATATTTCTGCGAAATATTCCGATGGAATTTGCATAACGTCCTCTTATTACCTATGTTTTTAATTTTTTAATTTTTTTAATTTGTACATTATCCATTAGATAATTTGTTTCAGTCATACAGTTTTTCTAGAAATGTACTTTTTCAATCAGCTTTCTAGGGCAAATAATTCGGAAAGAGTGTTTAGAAAATCTGATACTCACCCAGGATAGATTAAAGGCAAGAGGAACAGAGGACAACAAAAAATAATCTATTTAGTGAGCTTCAGTAAATGGAAATTTAGGAAATAAAAAAGACAACATTTATTAAGAGCTACAAAGAACAGGAAATTGTTGAAAGCCATGATTGCCAATATCCTGAAGGGACGTGACACATAAAAATGAATGAGTACTGGTAATCTATGATATCCAGATAAATATTAGCCTATCAGATATCTTGTTTTTACATATAAGAACCAGGAGATAATTTTTTAAATAATTTTTAAAAAGAAAAATGGTGGACAGAGTATTTATTACCATCAAAAACAATAATTTTTCAGGTTATAGGGGAGGTATAATTCTGAATAAATAATTATAAACCTCCTAATATTTATGTTATGTTTCTGGCGTATCTCTAATATTATCGCTATTTTTAAACTCATCATCCACAGACATTATGTTGGTCTCCCAACCAAGCATTACATTCTCAGTCAGTAATGACTAGGCGTTCTCATTGATAGCATAGTACTCATATAGCTACAGCATAGTACTTACACAAGACATCTTTGTGCCTCATCTAACGCTTAGAAAATCACACCAGCACTTACACAAGATGTTACCCGTAACTCTTGGGTCGGAACATAAGTACTTAGCGTCCTTAAGTAAATTTCAAAGAAAATATTTAGATCTTTGTACATAGATTGATTCAAACGCATATGTTGCATTTTGTTCCATTCTCTTTATGCAAACTTGAAGACAGCTTCAATATTCGCTCTTCCTAGAACTTAACATGTTTCTGAGTGATGAAATGGTTTAAGTGATTTTTACAGGCTTCCATAGAATTCTGCTCAAGTGAATTTTTGTTAGGATCGATATAAGGGAAAATCTGAAAGTGCAAGGTCAACTAAGTATGGCGGGCGTAGTAAGACATCCTTGTAAGGCTGGGCCAATTTTCTCTGGGTTTGCAAAGAGACGTGCGGGTTGATGTTATGATGGCGATTGACGTGCTTTTAGACCGACTCAGCTACGAAGGACTACACAGCAAAGTTTGAATTATTGAGCTGTACGTTAGTTTCCTCTAAAAACGGGGGCACTTGATGGAATTCAGCATAAGGTGCCATTACCTTTATTAAAGAATTTCGAAAATCCATGCTGGTAGACTAAAATTATACCGTTTATAAAAAGAGACGTCTACTCAAACACGTGCACGCATTAAATATAACCTCTACATTTCACGGTTGTGCTGTTTGAAATTTCTTATGAAACATAATTCTGAAGTGCCTTGTGTGTATCACGACGGCGAAATCCCCATATTGCCACCTTAAATATTTGAGTTTAACAACTTTAAGAAAATGTTGTGGTAGAAATCATAATTATAAATGCAGGTCATTATTATTTTAATACGTATGAGGATAGAAAAATGAAAAGATTCGGAATTGACAAAATATTGCAATAGCAATCATAAATATTTTTGTAATGCCCGTTTGATTAGACGGAGAGAGAGACTTTGTAAATCACAGATACAATAATAGTACCGCCTTTGAACAATACTCGGTCAGACGATATATATATATATATATATATATTACTTATATATACTTTACTTGTCACGTAATCTATTTCAAGATGAGGTCGACTGTGCTTGCTCTCTGGCGATCCGTGTTCAAACCCAAGCGTCGGCAGCGACACTTTATTCTTATATGACAAATATGAATGCGGGTCATTATTTCAAGAACTAAGAGGGTACAAATGAAAAGATTTGAAATTGAAAAGTTTTTTTCATTTCGCTGAAGCGATGTTAAACACGTGAGAGCGTTATCATCTCTTTATTTATGCCTGTCTTTCTTTTACTGAAACCAAATGGCGTCTCTTATATATCTTTTCCATTCTTCCTAGTCATACAAATAATCCATTATTTACATGGTATTGGCTGGGCGCAACGTACGTGTTAAATAACAAAGAACTCAAGAAAAAAAAACAATTAAAATACGATGCTAATATTATATTAAACCCATTTTAATAGATTCATTTACATTTTTTATTAAATTTGACGATTGTCTTGCGCGGTATTTATTTATGACTGTTATGTTATGTCGTCCTGACCTCGAAGTCAAAAATCGTTCCATCAATCGGTTGATATTATTGATCTCAACCATCTTTCTAAGCTTGGATCATCTTACGAAAATGATCAAAGGTTTTGCCAGGTTCAATAGATTGTTTTATTGTTTTCTTTAGTGAAATGCAGTATTCATCTATTTCCGTCACTATATCGATAAAATAGGATTGATCATCAAACATATAGACCTCCCCCACAGACACGCGCGTGCACTCTCTCTCTCTCTCACTTTCTCTCTCTCTTTCTCTCTCTCACACACACACACACACACACACACATATATATATATATATTCGGTTGATGCAAAAATTTCCATTTGAGATTTATTGGATAATGATAAAGAAATCTTAGAAGTGTTTTTCGAGTTCATCCAGCTCTTTACTCATTGTTCAATCAGCCATTTGTAACGCTATTTACATTATTCGGACTATTGTCCTCACCTTTGTCGTTATGTTTATCACAATGTTTCGGCCTTTGTACGTTCCGGCCTTCTTCAACCACCTGAAGAAGGCCGGAGCGTACAACGACCGAAACGTTGTGATAAACATGCCGACAAAGATGAGGACAATAGTCCGAATAATGTAAATAGTGTACATAATACCTCACCTCAGAAATATAGACAGACAATTGTAACGCGTTTTCAATTCTTGGGAAGAATTCAGAAACTAGGAAAATAGATTGTACGTGTCTGACGAGGACCTCAACACAAAATCACTTTAAAAATCATTCATGTTGCTTCAAAAATATACTCCCCGACCTTTTTTCCTTAAAATATGCCTAATTACTATAGAAGTACATATGTGAAGAGATCGGCTTTGATCACTGAAACATTCGATATCACATCCCAAACTCTACTAAGAGAATAAAAAATGATCCTGCTTCCCTTCCCGAGGCCGATGTACTGATTATGAGGGCGGGCTAAGCTGATGATGACAGGTATTCGGAGTTGGAATAAGAATGATTTTGAACAGAAAATCAACATCATCTACCAAGTATACCAAGAAATAGGACTCAAGACTTTCCAAAACAGAAACTATGCAATTGGAATGACATCAGAAATGGTGCCGATCCTGAATTCACCATAAAAATACAGGATGTGGAATTAGTAAATATCTCGATGTATGAATCAGTTTTAAGAAATGAATGAGTCTTAAGAAATTTAGTATTGGAGATAAGTAAATTGATCTATGAATAGTCGACCCTGGCTAATCTCACCCAACACCGCAAGCTGGTACAAAACCAAAAGATTAACCTAAAACGTCATGTTCTTTAATTTTCTCTTTAGGTTGAGATTTTTCTATGGATGTGAGGTAGGTTGCTAAACTCGTTCAGAAATATTTAAACTGCCATCTGTATACAACTGCTTTCTTAAATCAATGGTTAAAAATGGCTTTGAGCGAATGAGGTCTGTAGCTATTAGTAAGGACCATCCACCATCGAGCCTCATGGAGTAGTACTGCATAATCACAAAGTACTGTATCAGATAGCAGAAATACATCACTCAATAACTTTCAACAACAAATCTCTGTCTTTATTTCTGACATGAGGTATTGTCATTAATTACACTATTTAAATTGGTCGGACTGTTGTCTTTATCTTTATTGCCATATTCACGGCGTTTAGGCTGCTGTACACTCCGCCCTTCTTCAGGATCTGTCTATATTTCTGAGATGAGGTGTTGTAATTATTTACACTATTTACATTGTTCGGGCTGTTGCTCTCATCTTCGTTGCAATATTCACGACGTTTCAGCCGTTGTACACTCCGCCCTTCTTCAGGATCTGTCTATATTTTTGAGATGAGGTGTTGTAATTATTTACATTATTTAAATTATTCGGGCTGTTGCCCTCATCTTTGTTGCCATATTCACGACGTTTCGGCCGTTGTACACTCCGCCCTTCTTCAGGATCAGTCTATATTTCTGAGATGAGGTGTTGTAATTATTAACATTATTTACATTGTTCGAGCTGTTGCCCTCATCTTCGTTGCCATATTCACGACGTTTCGGCCGTTGAACACTCCGGCCTTCTTCAGGGTCTGTCTATATTTCTGAGATGAGGTGTTGTAATTATTTACACTATTTACATTGTTCGGGCTGTTGCTCTCATCTTCGTTGCAATATTCACGACGTTTCGGCCGTTGTGTACTTCGGCTTTCTTCAGGGGAGTGAAATTTCGAACTGAATCATCTGGCCCATGTGTCCTCAAGTGGATAATAACATTGGTTGGATCCAGAGACTTAACACAAAGAGTTGTGAATCCAGTACCCGGCTACAGAAGAGGTGAACAAAAACTTGGAAAGTTGAGTTAAAGGGAGATAACTGATACTGAGATATCCGGAAGAGGCATGGCACGTGGATCTAGAGCAAATTACTATGGTGGACAAAATAATTGGTTCTGTTCCAAATTCCAATCACCTAAAGATGGCCGGAAAGTGGCCGAAACGTTTTGAATGAGACATTGAATATGAGGACACCAGTTCGAACAATGTAAATAGTGTAAATAGCAGTAACTAAAATGAAAAGCATATGTATCTTGAAGGTGAAATATTGTCATGGGGAAGACATTATGATTAAGTTCCAGATTAAATGATTTCTTTTTTTAGGAAGGAACCTCCCATCAATATTAAGAGAAACATTTTATATATTTTAACCATTTAACCAGATACTCGGTCAGTGAATGTTGAATGTTTCCTTATAAGGAAACGGCTTATATCATCATCACCGAGACGAAAGTAGGCCATCGTTTAGATTTATTTTTTTTTCAGAAAAAAAAGAAATTTATATTTGAACAAGACGGACGCTGGAGATTAAAAAATCGATTAGTACCGAGAATCGAAAGAGGATCCAGGATTGATCTCAATATCTCCACTTGAATAACATCCGGACGTGTAGGGTATTGTAACGGTTATTGTAGCTAATTAAAAAAAAATCAGCAAACTGGGTTCAATTTCCACCCTGGTCTGTTGCGTTCACCTCGACAGAAATACTTTTGCTAATGACAGGAATCTATGTCCCGTCATTTATGGAATAAATAGCATGCTAGACGGGGCTCTAAAGCTTTGGATGGCTGCCAATCTAAGAGAAGGAAAACTCTGAATTCTCGAGTAAGTAGCAGATAACCACACAACTATACTTTTCATGAAGTTATAGAAATTTATAGACAATAAAGAAAAAGAATCTGTGGGAAGTTATGTCCGCCTACTTTCTAGAATTGACATCTTACTAAACATAATTGGTTGGAGAGCAACTGGCTTGTTTGAAAGGTAAAGATTTATTTATGGGCAAAGACCTCAACTTATACTTAGGTATTGTTAGATGAAAAATCCTGTTCTGAAGGTGCGACTGTCGCAGACCTGCAATGGGACGTTCTTCTAAGCGTAGCGTCTCCCCCAGAACAGTTCTGCAGGCATTCACTTAATTTTCTCCAGGAAACAATCTTTTCTGCTGGCCGTTCCAAGAATTTCGTGATATTGAAATATTACTCAAATTAATCGAATCAAAGCCTGATATGCTGACACATGATGGAATACAATGAAGGATTTAACCTCAAATTCGCATAAATTTACATAAATCAACAGAAAATCGTTTGGTAACCGAAGCATGTCCTTATATATCAATACAATGATTTTTTTTTTCAGAAAATGAAGGGAGAATTTACATCAGCATAATATGTAAATGTGTATAAAAACTCAGATATAAATAAATATATCTAAAACGATGTTGTCCTTGTTAAGAAAGAAAATTCTATGACGAGAAGTACTTGAATGTGCATTAATAGGCCTTAGAACCAACATAAATTTACGCAATAGGTTTTTAAAAAAATAAATATTTTCTTAAAAGAAACGGTCCTTCCTCGCGCCACGAAATTTATCTAGAATCATAAAAAAATTGAACAGACTGAGAAAAAATCGTTAACTCATGGCTTTCTAATAATAATAATAATAATAATAATAATAATAGGCCGTGAACAAAAATTGCCTCCTTATTGATATGGCAGTCCCTGCAGACTGCAATGTATCTTTGAAGATCTTCAAAAAGCTATCAAAATGCAAGGACCTTGAAATCGAAATCTGAAAATATGTGGCACACGAAAATATCAACAATCCCTGTTGTAGAAAAGATTCCAATAGACTCACTGAAGGGATTCCTGGAAGCTCATGCCTTAAAGAAATGCGAACAAATTGTTCTCGCTTGTACAGCCCACACCTTACGAAGGGATTTATCTATGTAAAATGTTGTTTTTTTTTTCAATTGCTCAGTGGAAAATGTCCTGATGCCATTTCTGACCTTATGTCTCTGGTCGGGACCCGGAAAGAAACAAGTACACACCAGAAATCAGAGAAAATAATAATAATAATAATAATAATAATAATAATAATAATAATAATAATCACTAAGAGATGAAAGCAATTTATGTAATGGAAAAAAACCCACAATGTTTGACAATGTTGAACACGATTTCGACAGTATGTCAGTCTTATTCATGTTATATTTAAAAAAAAATCAGACATGCAAATATATAGATCTACAAAAAATTATAAGTTTTTGTACAAACTTTACTTGTCTTGTAAGGAAAAACGGCTGTCTTAGTACTGAATCGAGAGGAAGAGCTCGTCCTTGTAGTTTCGACCGTTCCATTTGTCATCATCAGGGAGCAGGCCTAGAAAGATGTAAGCTACACAGTTTTGTTTTAACTTGTAAAATCAATGAAATATCAGTTATTATATCATCATCATCAACAACAACAACAACATCATCAGAGCTGTTTCGACTTGATAGGCACACTAAAAATCAGTGTGATTTCTTAGAGTTGCAACCGGGAATTAAGGAAACGGAAGGACCATTTTGGTCATTGTTCAGACCCGGAAGTACCGTGTCGGCCATATTGTTTATGTGGGATTAAAAGGCAGGAGTATCGCTTCTGCAGACAGAAGTTACCAGACTGAACTGCGTTGCCGTTGTTATTACAGATCCTCTTAACAAAGTGTGATTCTTATCTTCAACAATTTTATAAATAAATGTTCTTATCTGTCCACTCCAAACAACCTCCCTGTCCTGTGCTAAGTCAAAAAAGTGTTGCTGGTTTTACAAGCTCTTCAAAGTTTTAGGGTAAATGAAGCAATTTAAACGATAGTTTTTTTTTTATGTCAACATTCAGTGTGTATACTATAGTTGTTGAATATATTCATTTCGCTTAATATTCATCTATTTTACGTATTTTAAGATTTCTACCTTCAGTATGAAAAAGGTTCCTATTCCATCCTATTTGTCTTGAACTGTTAAACTGATATTCTGTCTGAGACTTTCCATTTCCATAACGTTCTTTATCTCTTCCAAAGCTATTAACTTATGCTAATTCCGATATCAAGAAACGGAAATGGTGATGGACTGGCCACAGACACCGCAAGCTTGCTTCTAGAAGTCACCAGACAGGACTTTGACTGGAATCCACGAAGGAAGTCGTCTCCAAGAACAAACTGTAAGACAGGACCAGACAAGCCCCAATCGAGATGGACATCAAGAAACGGAAATGGTGATGGATCAGCCACACACTCCGCAAGCCTGTTTCTAGAAGTCACCAGACTGGCCCTTAACTGGAATCCATAAGGAATGCGAAAAGTGGGTCGGCCAAAACAGACTTGACGCAGAAGTGTTGACGCAGTAGGGAAGGCAGCCGGCACGACATGGGCCGAGCTGAAGAGGATCGCCTAGAATCGCGTCCGTTGCAGAGGTGTTGTTGCGGCTCTATGTTCCCCAAGGAATTAAAAAAACACAAGAAGAAGTATATATTTTATTAAATAAATTCTATTAATATAATATTTTTCTTGTAAAATCTTTTAAGTGGCAAATGTACTTCCTAACCATTTTCAAGTTTTTTCAGCAGATTTTTCATTCAAAACAAGTTTTACCTCGTAAATTAGAAATTTTAATTGTGGCCTCAGTGTTGATCGGTTATCTATCGCTGATAAAAACGAAAATGATTTAAATTGACCAGTTTTTTCACTTCCGGTTAACTTGAATTGCTAAAATATACCGTGGAACAGAACGAGACAAGCCTCAGTCAGTCGAGATTGACATCAAGAAATGGAAATGTAGATGGATCGGCCACACACTCCGCAAGGCTTCTCCTAGTGTCACCAGTTAGGCCCTTAACTGAAATCTACAAGGGAAGCGAAAAGTGGGCCGACCAAAACAAACTTAGCGCAGAAGTGTTGACTCCGAGGCGAAGGCAGCCGGCACGACATGGACTGAGCTGAAGACGATCTCCCAGAATTACATCCGTCGGAGGGGTGTTGTTGCGGCTCTAGGTTCCTCAAGGAATCAAGGGACATAAATCAACTCCGATATTATTATCATGTTCTTCTTCGATGTTGTATTCTTACTCGTACCATTTGGGCAGTGAATCTTGTTTATTAATGAAACTAACGTATTGACTATTTTTAATGTTTTATTATTTGTTATGTGAGTGATGTAAATTTCTAGTATCAGAAATTATTTTCTGTGTCAAAGCCGTAAAATAAAAATTGATTTTTCAGCAATTATTTTTAGTAATAAATGTGGAGCTACCTGGATAGAGACGAAGCTAGAGGTTGGGCCGTCCATAAAAAATAATCAGCCTATAGAAATTACTACATGTAACCGTAACATCTATACTAACAGTTTCTTTTCTCGCAGTTTATTGTTATAGTGAGCAACTGGCCCTACTGAACGACGCATTCAAACAGAAATTCAATCACATTTTTAAAAGAGCAGTTCACTTAACATTTTATTTAATCTCTATCTCTCTTACTCTCTCTCTCTCTCTTTCTGTTTCTCTTTCTCTCTATCTCATTATCTCTCTCTCTTCCTCATCATATTAAGAATAGAACATTTGATAACTAATGTAGTGCAATAGTACTGTTTAGTATAAGTTAAAAAAATAAAACAGCATCCACAGCAAATATAGCTTTACTTATTGCCTCTGAGAGTAAAGGTTTGCCGAGTATCTAAGAAATGCTGGCTTTTGATGAAAATATTTAGGAATCAATAGACGTAGCCCTCCTCAACATTTCGTCGAAAAAGATAACTGAAACTCATTAGATAAACGTTAATTGGTATTCACTGATTGTCACTAAGATGTCGAATCACTGATGATTGATTTCATAATTATTAACTAAATAAACGGTGTTTTACAATTGTTGAAATAAAGCAGTCTTCTCAGATGAGGAGAGCTCGAGAAGCTGAGGGCCTTGATGTGGAAGAACCGTGGTTCCAGCAGGATGCTGCTCCTCCTCACATTACTAATGTTAACATGGCATAGCTCAGTGAGAACTTTGGGGTGCGTCTCATCAGCCGCAAAGCTAAAATCGAATGGGCACCTCATTCGTCTGATCTGAATCACACACCAGATTTCTTCCTCTGGGGGTTCCGCAAGGGCAATATCTACCAGAACAAACCTCACACCGTTGCTACATTGAAGGCAGCCACCACTGAGATGACTCAAGCTACCACCTAGGAGGAATATATATATATATATATATATATATATATATATATATATATATATATATATATATATATATATATAATACTAGAATAGAACTGACCTTCTTCAGTTGTTGAAGTGTTTGAGTAGACATCCTGGTTTTCTTAAAAACAGTGAAAATACTGTCTGCCAGCTGAGACCATAGAAAATATTCTTAAAGAAATTATTTTCCCCAAAAGAGAATGTAGGTCTGATTACTGCCAAGAGGTGCATTTTAAAATAAAACTTTCGATGATCTAGGCCAGTAGGCTCAAACTTCAATGTTTGAACCCACCGCCAAAAAAACAGGATTACCTATGCAAACACTTGCAGCTAATAAAATATCGTTTATAGTAATATATATATATATATATATATATATATATATATATATATATATATATATATATTATTTACATTATTCGGACTATTGTACTCATGAGGACAATAGTCCGAATAATGTAAATAATGTACATAATACCTCATCTCAGAAATATAGATATATATATATATATATATATATATATATATATCTGTGTGTGAAACACTTGCAGCTAGTAAAATATCGTTTATAGTAATATATATATATATATATATATATATATATATATATATTTACATTATTCCGACTATTGTCCTCATGAGGACAATAGTCCGAATAATGTAAATAATATATATAATACCTCATCAGAAATATATATATATATATATATATATATATATATATATATATATATATATATATCTGTGTGTGAAACACTTGCAGCTAGTAAAATATCGTTTATAGTAATATATATATATATATATATATATATATATATATATATATTACTCTGTGTGTGTGAATAGTCATCAAATATAGATTTAAGTTGGATCAGAATCGGACAGAATGCTAGTATAAAGAACAAATAAGAAACGTTTATAAATCTAACATGTTTCGCTTTTATTAAAGCTTCATCAGAGACTGAGATATGGACAATAAAATTCTGGCATTTTTATTTTCCTGTTGCTTAATTTTCATTAGTTAAGCAAACTTGACGGGCATTGAATTGTCAAGCAGTGTTGATTGGGGAACATTTTTACGTCAACACCGTTCGTGGAAGTTAAATATAGGTTAGATTCATTAAGGACGGAATTAAAAGGCTGGTGAGGTATTGTAGTGATTTTGACGCGTCCTTATGATTGGTCAATTTTATATCAGGGCTCCATCGAAGCATTTTCAACGTATAGAATTATGTTCTTTTCTAATTAAAGTGGTATTTGTAAAACGAAGTTATGACCTGTTATATATATATATATATATATATATATATATATATATATATATATATATATATATATATAATATGTGCGTGTAAAAGGACGTCTTCTTCAATATGGCGTTTCCATTCAAGACGTAGATGATCGTTGATTTCAGTTTTTGGGGTTTTTTTTATCCCTTGTGGCCTTTTAGCAGCGTTTCTTGCTTTGCCAAACCTCTCGTCATTCATTCACGCAAGCTCAGGCAGCTGACTCATTGCCTTCCCTTATCTCTTTGGTCCTGTGGAGGTATATTTTCCCAGCCCTCTTTTCTCATTATGTGTCGAAGAAATCTCAGATGTTTCTTCCTGATTTTGGGTATAAGTGTTCTTTCGGTTGCCATTTTCTTTAAGGCTTCCTCGTTACTTACTCACTCCGTCCATGGAATTCTTTCTGTAGAACCACGTTAGAAAAAAAAAAATACAAGAGGAAATATAATTTGTAGATTAACATTATCTATATATAAAAGTAAATAATCAGATTATTTTATCAGTCACGTTTCGTTCTTGCTTATCTAAAAATGAATCAGAAAATTACCCTAAAATCCGAAAAACATTGCCAAATTGTATCTTCCATTAATTCTTCTTGTTTAAATTAGAAAAAAAAAAGATCAACGCCGTAAGTTGTATAAGCTGAGCCAAAAGGAAAATAGATTACAATGTCGATTGGGATTAAAACATCATTTTTGTTTTATTTACTTTCGTAAGCAGCAATCAATTTACCTTTACTTGTCGACAGCAGTTTATTTGTCTATCTATCACCGTCTCTATGTCTGCCTTGGGTGCAGTTTCCATTGGTCTCAGGAACAAGTTTTCGAAACAAAAGTTTTTTTTTTTTAAAAAAAAAAAAAAAAAACAGGATTCAGAATTTTAAGGCAAACGGTCCCTTATTTAAAATTGATTGATTGATTCGTTTTCAGCGGCTTATCAACCCATTGCAGGTTATTTAAAGCCATCAAATATTTCTAGAACGTAATATGTTACTTTTGTTTTGAGATGATAATAATTTAGTGATACAAGTCTTAATAATTAACCCGTGTTGTTTTGAGTTCATCCTTTAAATCTACAAGTCTACCATTTGTCCTTGCATTGAATACTGTTGCCATATATGGTCTGGTGCCCCCGCTGTTCATCTCGAGGTCCTCGATAAAATCCAGAGACGGATATGCAATGTGATAGGTCCTGATCTGGCATCTCGTCTACAGTCACTTTCTCACAGACGTGCTGCGGTTTCTCTCTGTCTTTTCTACAAATATTTTCATGGCAATTTCCCTGACGAGCTATTTTCATTGGTTCCTACACTGCATGATTTTAAGCGTGCTACTAGTTTGGCATCTCTATTCCACACTTTCACTGTCGATAACGGCTAAATGTAGCCGTCTATTCTACTCCAACAGCTTCTTCTCCCGCATTTCCCGACAACGGAACTCCCTTCCTCATACTTGCTTTCCTTGTGGCTATAATCTTCAAATATTCAAATGTAATGTCAATCGACATCTTCTTTGATCCTGATCCTCGTCCTTCTCTATATCCTTTCCTCAAACACCCCCTCTTTACATTTACTCTCACTATCTATAACCCCTTGAGTGCTAGTGGCAACCCCACCTTGATTGGGGGTGAAATGCTTTAAAAAATGTTTCTTCTCCTCTTTCAAAGTACTCAATCTTCTATATTATTCTACCTCTGTCCCATAATGATTGTTCCATTTAGTCTATGAAATGTGTATGTAAATGGAACAATCATTATGGGACAGAGATGGGAACTCCCTTCCTCCTACTTGCTTCCCCTGATGGCTATAATCTTCAAATATTCAAATGTCATGTCAATCGACATCTTCTGATGCCTTGCTCCTGATCCACATCTTTTCTATATATCCTTTCCTCAAACACACCTCTTTACTCTTGCTCTTACTCTTCGTAACACCTTGCATGCTAGTGGCACACTTGAAGACGACAACATACTTTCGGTAAATTGTTAAACACTGTCTTTTCTTTTCTGGAAATTAAGCTCTTCTGAAAGTATTGCAAAGTATTAGCAATAATAATAATAATAATAATAATAATAATAATAATAATAATTTTTTTTTTTGTCAGTGGAAAGTGTCATGATGCCATCTCAAACCTTAGATCCCTGGGCGGGACCCGGAAAGAGATGTGTAAACGCCAGAAATCAAAGAAAATAATAATAATAATAATAATAATAATAATAATGATAATAATAATAATAATAATAATAATAAACGGTGCCTCCTTATTGATATGGCAGTCGCTGCTGACTGCAATGTATCTTTGAAGATATTCAAAAAGTTGTCAAAGTACAAGGACCTTGAAATAGAAATCGTGAAAATGTGGCATATGGGAACATCAACAATCCCTGTTGTAGTTGGAGCCCTAGGACTGGTTGGAAAAGATTCCAGTAGACTAATTGAAGGGATTCCTGGAAGTCCATGCCTCAAGGAGATACAGAAAATTGTTCTGACAAGTACAGCCCACACCTTACGAAGGACTTTATCTATGTAATCTTTTCTTTTTTTTTTTTTTTTTTTTTTGTCAGTGGAAAGTGTCATGACGCCATTTCTGGGCGGGACCCGGAAAGAAATGTGTAAACGCCAGAAATCAAAGAAAATACAAATAATAATAATAATAATAATAATAATAATAATAATAATAATAATAACAATTGCAACAACAACAACAACAACAATAATAATAATAATAATAATAATAATAATAATAATTTTTCCTTAAAGCGAGAAAGAAAACTCCGAACAACATCCCGATACTCAAGGTATTAATCATGCCGAGGCTGTTGTGTTATGAGGTCGTGAACGATCCTCTATACGCATCGGACTCCTGTCCGTCGCTCTTGGGAACAATATGAGAACTAAAAGTCAAACAAAAAAGTTCAATAAGGCTCTTCCAGTGGATAAACAGGGAGCCCGTCCGTCAGGAGGGAACCTGCATGAGGTGGAAAAATCTACCACAGGGACAAACTCTTACACAAATAAAGAGTCTTCAGGGCCCCACAACCAGGATAATCTCAATGATGGCTCTGCAAATTCTCCAACGTGATCGTCAACCCTTCATTTAAAGAAAGCAAAGTTAAATTTGTCTCGTGGGCAGCACCAACTCGTTATGACTGCATTCTATAAAGCGTTGCACAAACCTTAGAAAAAAGTCAGAAAGTAGGAAATTAAATATAGACTAGGCGATTACGCTCTCATATGTTTAAAGTCTGCTTCAGTGAAATGGGAGTCCGTTGTCCGTTGAATCTTTTCATTTGTACCCACTTCTTTAAATAACGACCAGCGTTCATACTTATGTTTGTTATTGCAATACTCTGCTAAAGTTGTTAAACGCAAATAATTAATGACGCGATAAGAGCATTTCTACGGGGAGGTCGTTGAATCATGAAATTAAGAATTATAATTCATCATGAAATTTAAATATGAAAACCGTGAAATATTAAGAGATAATACTATTATTTATTATTATTCAAAGCATCATCTCATATCCTCCTCAATTTTCCAGGTATCTGTCGTGGTACCTCAGGGTTTTGAACAAAACTCTTTCTTCAAACATCGATTCTTTGTTCGTTATCTATATTTGACTTTTTCTTGTTTGCTTCTTCCACTGAACTGCTCCCAAGGATTGAACTTACAATTACGAGTGAAGTTGATATATTCTAAACAAAGCATGGTTTTTTTGTGATGTTCATTGAAAGGTGGTAATTGGTTTTACTTTCATGCCTTCAGCCAATGTTCTTAATATTCTACGTATTTTGTTCTGTTTACATTAACAACACCATCTTCGTCAAGAAATTTTATTGTCTATCAATACATATTCTTGCTTATTGCACTTGTACGTTTTCTGAAATCACCAAAAAAAAAAAAGCTTCTTCCTATTTGGCCAAAGATTTCAAATTCCTTGTTGATTGATTTCCTTTCAGATTCTTCGCAATTTCGAAAGCTGTTTCCATTCAATAGTTCTTTTTAATGATTCCCTCTTGAAGCTATAAATTTCTTATGACCTATGATAAGCATTATATATATCTGAAATGCAAACAAATAATTATCAATAACTATTCGATTATATTTATTTAATCACAATATGATGAACAATCCCCGAGTTACATAATCTCATGTCAGCAAATATGTTTTTTTGTAAATATTTGTGATAAAAGCAGATATCATAAGATGATATTAACAGTGTATATTTATCACATACCAGGTGCATTCTAGAAGTTTCGAGACCTTTTTCAGGAACGACATTAATTAATTTAAAAGAAGTATGAAACTGCAATTTCCTTCAAGGTCAAGATGCTCTGACTTGAATGCTGTAACGCTCCAGCCACTCCGTGAAGACAAAATGGAAATCACACCAAGTGAAGACGTCTACGACTCTTGTTTAATCCTTCTTCATCCTCTCAGTGTCTTCAAAACGACTTCCACTGATTTTCTTTTTCAGCTTGGGAAAAGACAAATGGTCACGGGGGTGGGGTCTGAACTGTAGTGAGAGTGGGGGACAGTTTTGATTCTCATCTCCGTCAGCACAAAGCTTTATTGCATAGAGACTTTCCAAATTGTCTTCATGTCCCGACTGCATTCTGCAAACTAGTCTGCTGTGAAAAGCATTATTATGTAGGGTGTGTTCAAAGAATAGTCGTGCCCTTTAGACTGGAATAACAAAAGTTGGCTGGTCAGCTTATTAGATGTATAGTCATGACACTATCTATCTATCTATCTATCTATCTATCTATCTATCTATCTCAGTCTGTTATCTATCTATCTCAGTCTGTTATCTATCTATCTATCTATCTATCTATCTATCTATCTATCTATCTATCTATCTATCTATCTATCTATCTATCTATCTCAGTCTGTTATCTATCTATCTGTCTATCTATCTATCTATCTATCTATCTATCTCAGTCTGTTATCTATCTATCTATCTATCTATCTATCTATCTATCTATCTATCTGTCTAATGTCTTAAGCATAAGCAACGTGTATGGATAGTTTGAAATATTAAATAGCTACATTAAAATCTAAAGCTGGTATACATACACCACACTCACACATCTCACACTTTATCTTGACACATGTCGAAAGTTAGTGCAATCCGTGCACACATCTACCCTCTCATCATGAACAACCAAAACACAATTATCAACATAAGGCAACTATTAATATCAAATTAAAGTCACCATCTGCCACAAAGCTTTAAAATATCCAACATGATTCCCACGAACTATAAAAATCAAACCTTTAACAAAACAATGTTATCGATGAACTCGCTTTTTTTCTCCAACAGTATATTTCTAATGATAATAATAATTTTAAACAACACATACATTGGCTACATTGTTACTACATTATCGCACCGATTAAAGTGTTACTTATCCGATGACAGTCCAATTAAACTGCGTATCAACAAACAAGGCAACGGCAAAACATAAGAACAAATCAGGCAAATAACACAAACAATTGTATGTCGCATTAACTATAGAATATCAGTTATAAATATTAGAAGCATTAAGAAGAAAACAAAGACTCAACATCAATAAAATATTATTAAATAGAGGAACAAACATACGAATTATATTTCATAAATATAA
Source organism: Acanthosepion pharaonis (assembly GCA_903632075.3). NCBI lineage: Eukaryota > Metazoa > Mollusca > Cephalopoda > Sepiida > Sepiidae > Acanthosepion > Acanthosepion pharaonis. The sequence continues at coordinate 864,597 of CAHIKZ030000053.1, forward strand.
ATTAAGGGCAGGACAACACAAACTGTAATGTTATGTGATATTTTATAAAAACAGGCCAACATCCCAATAGGCGGTATTTAAAAAATGATGAAACACACACACACACACACACACACACAAAAAAAAATTTTGCTAATGGCTTATAAGAGTCAAAAGTAATCAGAAAAATAGCTCGGCATATAGAAAAAGAAATTAAACAAAATTATTAACAAATTTCTTCAGCTGTTATTTAAGTACAATTATATATGAGTTAAAGAACAAATGCAAATCAAATATGGGTCGGAAGCCGACAGGATGAAACTACATCCGCATTCTAGTTAAGACGATAAACTACATCTGACAGCAAGGCCTCTGTTCAGAAGGTTTTGAGGAGCGTGGAACCACCTCTTAATTGTTGCTGTTCCCAGGTCCACCTTGACTCGGAGTGGTAACATCTGTTAAGGTCCCAGATATGGGCAAATAGTTAACCCTTAAAATGGGTCAAAACGCTATGGAAGCGTAAAAATAAGTTTTAATACCAGCAATAATTTTTTGAGAAAAAATGATTACCGACAATACATTTTTGTAAATAATTATTACTAGCAATACATTTTTGAAGAAAAAAAAAGATATTACTAGCAATAAATTTTTGTAAAAAAAAAAAATATATTACCAGCAATAAAAACCTTATCGGTATTAAATAACCCATTGAGGTTGACATGCCGTAAAACAAACCAAACCAAACCAAGCCAACCAAATCGACAGGATAATAAAATAAAGAACAGATAAGAAACATTTATCAATCTAACATGTTTCACTTTTATTAAAGCTTCATCAGGGATTGAGAGAAAACAGACAAAAAATTAACTTTGGTATTTTCAATTTTGTTTGGATCGATTGCCATTGGTCAGTCATATATCACGTGCATTAAAAGCGTAGACAATTCTTTATGTATGTAAGTTTGTAAAACTTTTAATATGTTTAAGTGGACATCTGATGGTAATATGTATTCGTAATTGTGTATGTGTGTTTCTCTTGTAGGAAAAAGAATTTGAACATTCAATTGGAGTCTTTAAGAATATGTATTTAGAGTAACTTTACCGGTTTCACAGTTCTATGATTTTCAAAAAGATTCAGAGATGTTTGGCTATATCATGATATGTCTCGTATCTAAATGGAGTTAAAGAATTCTTTCCATTTTAAGGTAAAAAGGAGCTCGGATTTTCCTCTGTTTACAATTCAATCTTATGCAATATCTATCTATCTATCTATCTATCTATCTATCTATCTATCTATCTATCTATCTATCTATCTATCTATCTCAGTCTCTCTCTCTATATCTTACTTATTATAAAACGCAGATTGTGTGTGTGTGTGTGTGTGTCTGTAACGTTTTTATGTTGGATCGAATTTCCTACATTTTTTAGTCGGTTTCAACAAAACTTCACAGGACTACCTAAAATTACCTTGTGGTGGTTCTAACGGGGCCGAAAATGGGAAAAATACAGTTGTTTTTTTTAATAAAATCAATTTTAAAACACGATTAAGACACATCGTGAGAAAGAAAGGGGGACAACTCCCCCACGAAAATGTAAACAAAAGAGTATAGCATGATGAAAAAAAAGCCGAACTTGACGAAAACAAAATTTTATCGTCTAATGTTCATATTATTGTTAAAGAGGAAAGATCAAAGTATTTTGGGGGTATTTTTTTACATTTTTAATCGTTCCTAGCACGTCTGAAATTTTCGTTAAAAATATTGCTTTTTTTTTTTGGTCAAAAAAAAGGGCAGATAATCAATCATTTTCAATCATTTTTTTCGATTTGATAAAAAAGATTAAAATCTTATTTTGATATTATTTTAAAAATCAATTATCATTTTTTCAAAACTGATTTTAATAAAAACAGAAATTATACTGTTTATTTAAAATATTTTGAACCAAGCTTAACTTAGCATCTGCGCCGAAAAAATGTAATTTGAAAATAAAACAAAGCAGGTCATAACCTCTCGCGTCGCTTGACGATTGACGAAAGGCACATTCATGACGTTTAGATAACTTACGGGAGGAGAATTCTTTGAAGAAGTGAAATTATTTAAGTGAACAAATTATTTACCTTGTTACTTTTAAGGAAACTTTATTTTTTATTTTTATTTTTATTTTTTTTTTTGTACTTAGCTTTCATTTTTACGTTTACGATGCTTTATGGAAAATATAAAGAAATTAAAAAATAAGACTGTTAATAGTGAGATTGAATTTCATAAGAAAAAGGTATCTAATTAATTAATTTAGGTACCTTTCTTATGAAATTTTATCAGAAGTGTACATAAAATACTATAATTTTGTGTACATTTATTACATTTTACTGTGTTATTTGTATTTCCATTCATTTTATTATTAATTTTGATATTTCATTTATGGAAAAATGTCATAACTGAGATTAATATAAAAATAAGATCATATAAATAAAAGTTTAGCAGTAGTTAAATTTCATAAGATTATACTGTTACTTGTAGGTACCCTTCTCAGTTGAAACTGAAAACTCAAATTAACTTCTCCATACGTGTTTCGCAAAAGTAAAGGGCTTAACAGCGGAGAACAATGCTGAACTCAAATAATGCAACTAAATTGTATTCTGGTTGGTCTTCCGTACTTGATAATTACTGTCCGACTATAAACACAAAAATTACATTTCTTAATTACCATGGCTAATCTGATTGGTCCAAATTATACAATTTTCAAAACGCTAGACAATGACAATCTCACACGGACATTTTGAAAGGTTGATATTGCTTTTAACTAATGTTAAAATATTTTTTAAATTCAGTTTAAACATTTTTTAAAAATCTTTTTAAAATTAAAGAAATAAGAAATAATTGTATTAAAAATTCAATTTTCATTGAAAAAATTTTTTGCTTTCAGAAAATATTGTCCATATTCATAAAAACAAATTAAAACAAATAAAAGCATTTGAAACTAAATAATATATTTGTTTTATTGAGTTTTGTATGTTACAATTCACAGCTGATTTTCAGGTACGTTGGCCAAAAAAAACCCCAAAAAACAAAAAAAAAACATGATTTGCATTCTTCAAAGCCTCGTGGTTTTAACTATTGTAATCACTAAAACCGATGGTCTCGAATTTCTAGAGTTTTTCATAAAATTAGTTATGGGGGTGTTAATAAATATAAAAAAAAATTTCTTCCATGACTTTAATAAAAAAAACAACATATTTATAATAATTTCGATCATCTGTGAATAGTTTCTGAAAGTTTCATTAACATCTGACAATTATTTTTATTTTTGCAAGATTTTCCAAATTAATGTGTGTAAATACAAAAAAAACGCGCTAAAAATTATCTATGTTATTTACTACCCTTGTTGCGACAAAAGAGAAACAAGTTTTTTTAAATCAAAATTTAGAATATTCTAAAAAGATGGAAAATTTTAAAAAAATAATTAAAAAAAAAAAGTCTATCCTCTTCATAAAAACATAAGCATTTTGACGATAAAATTTTGTTTTCATAAACTTTGGCGTCTTTTTCATCAGACTATGCTCTATGTTTTAGCGATTCCGTGGAGTGACTTAGGTTAAAAAACCCAGGTTGTTTATGTGTGTGTGTGTGTGTGTGTGTGTGTGTGTGTGTGTGTGTGTGTTCCTTTATATATGGGATCGGATTTCTTACATTTTTCAGCCGATAAAACAAACATCCACTTTTTTTTCGGCAGGTAGTATTTCTTATTGTCTTGCACACTTTTTTCTTTATTTACATTCAGAATGCTTTAAAAATTCCATTTACAAGACAATTGTTTATAATAAAATTCTATTCACCAATCGATAGACTCACAACGATTGTAAACAATGTTTTTGTTTGAATTTGGGTTTGACCAATTCGTAAAAAAAAAAAAAACTAATTAAGACATGCGTGTCCGTCAACCCTAAATAATAATCTTTGTCAATTTTATTTTTCAGTCTTTATGATGGTCGATACTTGATCTATCTCTTACTGTTACATCCCCAGGCAGCGCCGGGCTCTACTGCTAGTATATATATAATTTTAATATATATATATATATATATATATATATATATATTTAATAATTATATATATATGTGATGTCTGTGTTTGAGAAAGGGTGTCTGTGTATGTGTGTATTTGTGTATCTTGGACGTCCACGCCCGTCTTACTTGTGTCGAGTGATAACTTTCCAAGTTTTCAGAAGATGCCGATGTTAATGACATTGTATTTATATTTGGAATCAAAAGATGTTGAACTGTACTACAGACACGATAAAATATTAGACAAGAACTGTACAGAATGTTTCTAAACGTCTATATCAATCATCAGACAAAGTTTTATTTGATTTCATTTTTTAATTTCAAATGCGACAATACAGACTTGTGATAAATATTTTTTTTTAAATCTTAGAAAGAGAAGATAAATCAGTAATCCAAAGTTTCTTCGAAGGATGAAGAAGTAGAAGAAAAATAAAATGAGAAGTCGCAGATTAAATGCATAAATCCCAGCATCATTCACTAAGTTCTTGCATCCTTCATTTAGACTCAATGAGAAAGAGAAGAACCTGAACGTTAATTGCAGAGTTATCTACTCTTAGAGTATGTTTTCAAAACGAGCTGATTGTACAGATCTTCCATGCTGTTACACATTCTCAAATAACGTTCGTTATCGATCGGCGCCTCCTTCTGCTATTCTGCGTTGGGTTCTATCAGAACCTGCTGTGTCATCATGACCGAGCTTTAAGGTGTACGTTGCTAAAAACGGCGTGTTTCCACTCCTGAAACATTAATCGTGTTTTTAAAATGGCTGATTCAGCAGATTTGAGAAATATCAACGCAGCACTCCGTAAGATAAAAAAAAATTACTGGCGGATATTTTCCTTCGCGATGAAAAATAGTCCACCTCATAAACGAAAGAATGTCTCTATTAAATAATTGTCTTAATTAGTTCGCATTTTTAGAGGTGAAAGTCACGAAAAAGAAATAAAAGATGAAGTAATTAGGACAAAGGAAAAATCGATACGCTGATTTAATCAGAATTATTTATTTAAAATTTTACAATTTTACTCAAAATCAGAATTGTACAGTATTATTTTTAGTAGATTTATAAAACTGGGTAAAAAAAAATCAGTAATTGGTTAAATGAATTTATTTCATACAGCATCTTGCTTCACAATGAACTTTGATCTTCAAAAATTTAAGGGCAATGTCAATCATTATCTTCTCTTGGTCTTTTATTGTTTTTGTCTCCATAGTAGTAGTTTTTCTAATATTCTCTAACACACAGTAACCCCCATGCGTCCTAGTGGCTTCATTGCCTTTGATCTTCAGAAAATTAAATTCAATATCAATCATTATCTTGTCTTTTTAATTCGTGTTCTTTTATTGTCTTCTTTCATTAATGGTAGTTTTTCTCATATTCTCTAACACTCAGTAACCCCCTTGCGTCCTAGTGACTTTATTGCCTTTGACCTTCAAAAATTTAAATGCAATGTCAATCTTTATCTTCTCTCTTGTTAGTTTATTGTCTACTCTCCTTGATAGTAGTTTTTCTCATATTATTTAACACCCAGTAACCCCCATGCGTCCTAGTGGCTTTATTGCCTTTGATTTCCAGGAAGTTAAATTCATTATCAATCATTATCTTCTGTATTCTTAATTCTTGTTCTTTTATTGTCTTCTCTCCTTGATAGCAGTTTTTCCCATATTCGTTTGCCTCATATTCTCTAACACTTAATAAGTCTTGCCTCCTAGTGATTTTATATTCAAAAATTTAAAGGAAATGTCAACCATTATCTTCTCTTTTGTTCTTTTACTGTCTTCTCTCCTTAATAGTAGTCACATATTCTCTCACTAAACCTTTGCATCTTACTGGATTTACTATCTAGCTTGTAGGGAATGATTAAAGAAAAAAGATTGTTATCATTTTTTTCATGATCATCATCGTCTTTCACATATCCGTTGTGGTCATAGGGTCGCTGCGCATCTGAGCACCTAACTAATCATTCTACATTTCTCAGTTGTGTGCCAATATCTGGATCAGGTATTCATTCCTAATTTCCAGACCTGACAAGGCCCATTCTTCCCCAGGTTAGATCATCGATAATAAACCCTAACTTGAAAGTTCACTTTGAACTCGTTGTTTCTATCAGGTGAACAATCCTGTTCTTTTATTGTTTTCTCCCTTTCATATTGTTTTGTTATTCACATTTCTCACACGCAGTAAGGTCTTAGTGGCTTTAGTACCTTGCTTGGGAGTGGAATGATTCAACAAATAAATAAATAAGAAGTGAGATTGTAATTTTTTAATATGTAGACTATCCCAGTTACGATGCCGAATATTCATATTAAAAATCACTGCAATAAAAATAAAATAAACAGTATCTTGAGTATTTTAATAAACGCACTAATGCGGTTAATATATGAATATTAAAACAGAGAGAGAGAGAGAGAGAGAAAGAGAGAGAAAGAGAGAGAGAGGGGGGAGAGAGAAATAAATATATATATTATTAATAAATAAAATTAAATTAACACACACACACATACATACAGTGCTGTTCGATAAAAGTTATTCACCTGATTTTTTTTTTACTAAATGTTCTCTTCACCGATGAAACGAAAGTTGAGCTAAATTCAAAGGATAAGCGATCTAAAATCCGAAGAAGAAGCTTTGAAAGCTCTTTGAATTTAGCAGTAAATACTGTCAAGAACCCGTTCAGTATAATGTTCTGGGGATGCTTTTCTTTTCATGGAACTGGTTTCTTAAAACCTATTGAAAAACCCTCAGGAGCCAGCAGTACAAGAGAATTTTAGAGTCTTGTCTGCTCCCTTCTGCTGAAAGGGTGCAAATTGACCCAACCAAGCTCATTTTTTATGCAGGATAATGCTCCCTGTCACAAATCAAAATTGATGAAGGAATACTTTGATGAGAAGCAGATGAGTGTTATGACATGGCCGCCCCAATCTCCTGATCTCAACCCCATAGAAAACTTATGGGGCATTATAAAGTATAGGCTCTTGAGAAAGCAGTTGAGCAACAAAGAGGATTTGATTGTGAATTTCATATCCGAATGGAATTCAATGCTTGGAAATGAGATTTGCCAGAACCTAATCAAGTCAATGCAAAAAGGGTTGAAAAGGTTATTCAAAATAAAGGAGGACCCATAGATTATTAAATATTTCGAACTATATTACCTATTATAAATAAATTATACCTCTATTATTCTTTATTTAAAGCTGTTCGGTTATGTTTCTATTGATTACTAGTTGCAGGAAATAAGTGAGTCACTTTTTTTTTTGCACAGAGTTTTTCCCTAAATCTCATTTATATCCAAAATTATAATTATCAATAGAATACCTTAGGGTGAGTAAACTTTTTACTACGTGGTCAGGAAGGGGTCTTTATATTAGTAAGATTAAGAAGTATTTTAATCCCGAAGACAATAAGCGAAAAAATTTTTAAGTAAATAAATCAGGTGAGTCACTGTTATCGAACAGTGCTGTTCGATAAAAGTGACTCACCTGTTTTTTTTTCACTAAAAATATTTTTTGTCTATTGTCTATCTATGTCTATTCATAGCTTTTTATCTATCTATATCTGTTTATGTCTATCTATCTATCTATCTATCTATCTATCTATCTATATATTATATATATATAGGTACCTCCACAAAATAACTAAAAACAAAAGAGTATAGCATGATGAAAAAGACGCCAGACTTGACGAAAACAAAATTATATCGTCTAAATGTTTATGTTATTATTAAGAGGAAAAATCAAAGTATTTTGGGGGTATTTTTCTTAAATTTTTCAATCGTTCCTAGCACGTCCGAAATTTTGGTTAAAAATCTCTCTTTTTTTGAGTCAGCAAAATTGACCATTTTTTTTTCCATTTTATAAAAAAAAAC
>CAHIKZ030000053.1:877500-940000 GCA_903632075.3 Acanthosepion pharaonis
CGTGAAAGCTATATACAATTTTCGGGTGAATTGATTACACTCACGTTTCCTGAAAATGGGAGGAATTTCCAAAAAAAAACAAAAAAAAAATTAGAGACAAGTTAAATAAAAAATTATTTTTAGTTTTTATTAATAGCATTCAATCTCTTGTTTTTTTATTTACTATAAACGCTTTCTCTCTTTTGTTGTGTCTGGTTTTTAATAAATAACGCTTATCTCTTGTTTTTACTAATACATTTCTATCTATTGTTAACTCTTGTTATACTATTAACGTTCTATTTCCTCTTTCTTGCAAGATTAATATTCTATTTCTTGTTATCTATTATTTCTAAAATTAACCATCTGTCACTTGCTGACACGTATTTTTTTACTAATAACTTTCTATCTCATGTCATATATTTTTACTATTTATATTCTATGTCTTGTCTTTAGATTTTACTAATAATGTTCTATCTGTTGTTGCTTCTTGATTTACTATTAACATTCTATGTCCTGTGCCTCTTACTATTAATGTTCTATGTCGCATTTGTCTTGTTGTTACTATTAAAGTTCTAGCTCTTGTTGTCTCATGTTTTTACTATTAAGGTTCTATCTCTTGTTTTCTCATGCTTTTAGTATTAACATCCTATTTCTAATTGTTCCGTGTTTTACTATTAACTTTCTGTCATTGCCTCTTGGCTTCACTGTTAACTTCCTATCTCTTATTTCCTCTTGCTTTTAATATTAACGTTCTTTAACATGCTGTCTTTTGTTTTTACTATTAACTTTCTATCTCTTGTTATCTATTGTTTTTCAACCTTTGTTGTCTCTTTGTTTTCTCTTAACGTTCTATGTCATGTTGTCTCTTCAATTTACTATTAACGTTATATCACTTGTATCTTTTTCTGCTATTAAACTTCTATTCATTCTTGACACTTGCATTTAATACTAACGTCATATTTCTTGTTGTCCCTTGCTTTTATTATGAACGTTTTATCGTTGTTGCCTTCTGTTTCTATTATTAATATTCTATATATTGTTGTGTCTGGTTTTTACACTTAACGGTCTATCTCTTGTTGTTCGTTATTTTTATATTAAAATTCTATCTCTTCTTCTTTCATGTTTTTACTATAAACTTTCCATCGCTTCTTGGTCTTTGTTTTTTTTACCATTAACGTTCTATCGGTTGTTGCCTCTTGTTTTTGCTATTGGAGTTTTATCTCTTGTTGTCTCCTGTTTTTGCTATTAACGTTCTATCTCATGTTATCTCCTGTTTTTGCTATTAACGTTCTATCTCATGTTGTCTTTTGTTCTTAATATCGAGGCTCCATCACTTTTTGTCTCTTATTTTTTACAATTAACTTTCTGCCTCCTTTTATCTAGTAATATAAATAGCAATTCGTCTCATTACCGTCATTTTTAGCTTCCAATATCAGTTTGCACGAGTTAAATAAACTATAGTATTATCAAATCTATCTTCCTCATTATCGTATTCAGTGCCACGACAATGTTTGGACTTAGGGTCGCTGCCCAGCTGATCACTTGATCAGTTCGCTGCACATATCTTGTTTCAAATCCGAAGTTGTGTTCATTCATGCGTAACTTGTTTTGAATATGTAAACCTCGCGGAGCATTTCGTCTCCAGATCAGACTGCAGCGAATGTCTTCCAACTGACAGCTTCGCCTTGGTCACAGACACGTAGCCATTGATTCAAGCGTGGGGAATCCTCAGCCCCTGAAGTTAACTTGAGTTTAAAAATCATTCCCACCACCAAGGACATTTCTTCAATGCACTGATTGCATACATGGCGATGTATCCCAATGTATCCCATTGTTCTGGATAGCCGTTGAGTATACAGGGGTTATCTTCTCTTGTTCATGTTCTGCTAACCTCCACACCAGAAAAGCCATGTGGAGAACCTGTTTAGTTTCCAATGGCTCAACAATGCCTTAGGTTCTACATGGTACCACTAGAGTGACCTATATAAATCAGTCCTTTATGTTCGATAATATTACAATTCCCAATAAATTTTCCTAAAAAAAAAAACTTTCTAAAATACAATAAACTTTCTTAAAATGTTTGCAATAATAACTCTTTATTAATCAAAAAGATAGAATCAAAAATTAAGGAACAAACATTGTAAATAGAGATATAGATTAAATTAAAATTATTGACTTAATATTGAAACAGAACAATAACAGTAACATGTGTTGCTTTTCTTTTTAACGCCGCTGAAGCAAGGCTAGACATGCTTCCTTCGACCAGCTGTAACGTGGTGCAGCTTACAAGCCAGGAAATATTGTCTAAAAAATATGGAAATATCGACATAAATTTGATGAGTGTATGTTGCTACTTTTTTGTTGTGTTCGGCTCAAAATTCCGAGTAGGTTACTAAGAAACCTGAAAAAGGCCGGGAAGTACAGCGACCAAAAATTTGTGAGCATGTTGCTTCAAATAATAAGACAAACAAATTCTGTCTTTTTGTCTGCTTTCTCTCAGTCTCTGACGAAGCTTTAATAAAAGTAAAACGTGTTAGATTGATATAAGTTTCTGTATTTGTTCTTTATTTTATCATCCTGTCGGTTCCGATCCATATTTGATCTATAACTCTCCCTCACACACACACACACACACACACACACACACACACACACACACACACATATATATATATATATATATATATATATATATATATATATATATAGTAAAGGTAATAAATCCATTGTTATATAAGTTGATCCTCGTAATATAAAATATTAAAACATTATTATTACCGAGCCAATAAATAGTAGTACACAATGAAATCCAACATGGGGGATATATCTATTTCACCCGACGAAAACTTCGTCAGTCTTATTCATTCCGGGTATATAGACCCCATATGAGTTAATTTGGGATTTCATAGTGTACTATATATATATATATATATATATATATATGGGGAGACTGAGATATAGAAAATAAGTCTGGCTTACAGTTTTCGACATTTCCCGTTTTCGGAATATGTCCCTGCATGCGAGGTAGCAGATGAATCCGGCCCGTTCGAATCTGGATTTCTAAATTTGCCGCTCCTAGAAACACATAAGAATCTCCGGCAGAGCCAATTCTCGTTGGGAATTATTACATGTAAGAATATATTTTTTCGTCAACTTTTTCCCCTGCTTGTTGTGTAGGTATGTGTTATAGTTTCTCTGCGTGGGACATGTGTAACTAAATATAAACAATTGTGTGTATGACTTACACTTTCTGACAACGAAGCATGTTTGTCATTCCTTTTGCTTTCAGCCATTCTGTTCCAACCGTGAAATAATGTGTTATATCGCTCACCAATTAATACTATTTCGCTTGCGGATTCTGCACAAACACACACACACTAGTCACTATCATCGTTTGCATAACGCTGACATTATCATCAATGCCCTTTGTAAGATTCGTAATTGGATTAAAATATGGATTTGGACTTCAATAAATTGATTAACCAAAGTTTTCCAAATGAGAATATCATCTATAAAGATAATCCTAGGGACGCACGACTCTCTCAGAAAGGCAACAACTTGAAAGGGTATTTTCTAGAAGGGCTGTGTATACATATATGTCAATTCATTGAGATACCAGAACTTAAGCACATATTCTCATCAATAATTATACCTTTACTAGCAGCCATAGCCAGCTGGTTAATCAGAAAAAGCGTTCAATTAGAATGGAGGAAAAACAACATCATGTTTAGATGAAACAAAGTCTATCTTCTTCAATTATTTTAAAGTGCTTTCATTTAAAAAAAATAATTAGAATTAATGCAGTTACTGACATAACAGAAGTACTCTGCATTTATTCAATCGAACTTAGCCGAGGACATGAAGGGGTAACACCTTGATCTATCCACTATCCTTATCCTCATCCTTTCTTCTATCACTCCTATTTGCTCTCGCTCCAAATCTTCTGCACCCCACTGCATCCTAGTGGCTTCCCGTCTTGATCGGGGCGTAATGCTTAACACCCCCCCCCAAAAAAAAAAACAATCAACAGGAAGACCCACTTCAGACGACAATTATTTTGAAGTTTTTGAAATTCAATTTGTTAGTGATGTAAAAATGAATACATTTATAAATAATTTTCAAGTATAATGAAAACTGGTTGAAATATCAACGAAAAATAGGGAAAAAAAGTAAAAATCGCTATTTTTCGCTATTTACGCGGGTTCCACTATATGTGTGGACTCAATTATCAAATTAAATGACTGTTAAGTAGTCAACTTCTTGTTGGTTACAATTAAGTATAGTTTGTATTAGATTGCTTGAAAATTGAGGGAGTTTTTAGTTTAAAATTTGTGTTGAAATTTATTTTTCGTTTTTCGCGGTTTTTCGTTAAACGCAGTGGTGTATAAATAAAAATGAATTATCGTTGAGCTCGTCATTATAGCCTACATACCTAGTTTGAACGAAATCAGAGGGAAAAAATTGCATTTCTCGATTTTTGATCGTCTTTATTGATAATGATTTTTTTTTAAATTATCGATTTTCTACGCTAAGAACCTATATCTTACACTGTACAATGTATGTGCTAAGCTGGGTCCAACTCGGTTGGATGGATATCGAGTGAAAAGGTACTCCACAGATAGACAGACAGACAGACACACACACAGACATCCTGTTTTATTTATATAGACAAACACAGGTTTCAATCTGTTAAAGTTCTTTTGTTCGACAAGGTATGTCACTATTTTCTTCTACGCTGCATCTCTTTCAGCATGAATAATGATGTGCTTAGGGATAGATGATGCCGTCAGAAATGAAACAATTTGCTGTTCAATAATGTCCTTATGCATTGTAGTATTTGCCATATAACTGAACAAGTTGTGTAACACTAGCATCTGAGAATATCTTCATCCAACATTTAGTCATGAACTAACTGGTCGTAGAACCATTGAACGCAGGAATCAATCTATGTTGAATGGTTTGGCTAACTTCCCACTAGATGCCGGAATATTTTCTGTCAGAAAGATAATTAATGTTCAAAATTTGCAAGTTAAAAATTCACAAGTCACAGATGAACCTCAAATCAGCTGCCAGGTAACATCTGTTAAAGAAATATGCTGCAACATCCCAGAAAGGAAGACCTTATATACAATCAATTTTGTTTAACAACACATGACTAAACAAAATTGACATGAGCTGATTGTGTCTCTATGAAAGAGCTAGAAAGAAAGTTTGTGTTTGTAAGTTTAGGTTGCTTGCAGATATTAAAAGCCGCATGTGGGTATTCTATTCAACAAGTTATACAAGTAGTTTCTTCTTTGTAATATATGTATCATGAATAAAGACGGGCTTAGCAAGGGAGAAGATGCTGTCAGAAATTCAACAATTTTCTGTTCAATGATGTTCTTATACACCTTTGTGTAAATCAATTGAAACAAAACAAATAATTCCGTTATTATTTACTTTTTTCGTATTTTTCCAATGAAACATGAATCAACCAACATATTAGTGCTTATATGTCTATTCCATGAAGCCGTTCCTTGCAAATTGATCACAGATTCTCGATTGAATTTAAATCAGGTGTGTTTCCGAGCCAGTCTATAGTACTTTGATTTACTCACTGAAAAGGCTTGCCAGTGTGTTCGTGCAGCGTTAAAATTTTCGTACGCCTCCTTGGAGTAACGTTCATCGCAGACAATGACCGTAGGACAACTAATCGACAGTCGAGACAATAATATCTGGGCGTGATCTGATGTAATCACGGACGACGCAATATTTTTCAAGGTCAAATAAATTTCATCATACAACCCGAAAATAGATTCATATTACTGAACAATAATGCAAATGACCCACTCCGAGGGAAAAATAGAAAACGATTACACCCTGTCACTCCAGTGGGTCTAAAACTGACTGTATGGTGAAAGAAAGGAAACTAAAGGAAACTTGTGTACATTGTAGCATTTACCTTGCCATGTAACTGACTGAGTTAAGTAGCACTAGTAACCGAGAACATTCCTACGCATATATGTTACCATCTCTAAATTTAAGTCATCTGATATACTGCTTGCTGTCACATCTAATAAAGTTAAACTTACTTTTATTCTTGAAGAACCCTTCTTTCTAATTTCTCATTGAATAGGACAATGTTCTTATTTGCGAAAACTAGTATTTTGGTACTTGTTGATGTGTTGATAGTAGGAAAATGTGCATGAAGAATACTGTTCAGACATTTTCATGTCGAGTTCTTTAGTTACCTGTCACGATATTTCCGCTGCTATATCAAAACAGTCTACCAAAGGGATTCTTCGAATCACCTGATTTTACAGAAGAGTCATTTTATGTGGCTAACCCAATGTTTTAGATGACTTAAAGCGGCCATAACAATTATAAAGTTTTCATATTATTGTGAGACCGTAACATACCTACAACATGAACTTTTCCAGGACTATATAAAGTATGCGACATAACACTCTAGAGAGAAGAAGAGGGGGTGGGGAGAGAGTATTCTAATACCATAGTATCAGCTGCGTCCGACTACCAATATTGGACACTAGCATATAGTAAGCTCCGCTTACACTTACACTATCTTTGTAACCTTTTTGTTTAATATATCTTTCTTACCTCTAATCCGTGTTCCGTGTTTTCCTTCCGTGGTCCCAACTTTGGGTCCACATCACATATTCTATGAATTACACTCTTATTAACTTAAATCACCATCACTTGAGTTTTTAATGTGGCAAACCAACACATATATGAGTCATCAACTTTGTAATGGTTTGTTATTTATATTCGGACTATTTTCCTCGTCTTTGCTGTTTTTATCACAATGTTTCGACCATTGTGCTATCCGACCTTCTTCACGTGTATATTCATCTAGGTAACCTACAAAGAATTTTGAATTTAGCTAATCAACGTGGGTAGAGTGTTCTGATTTCACTTCCCATGTCTAGGGATATCTCGTCTAGTTCTTATTTTAAGTACTGCTCAGTTATTGCTCACCCTTCTTCCGCTGAGCCCGAGCGCACACTGCCTGACACAAGGATTGAACTTACAGTTACTATGTCAGAAAATCAAGACCTTGCAGAGTGGCACTAGTATCAGCATACTGTCAACTGACAAAGTCAACGCTACAGATGGACAAATTGGAATACTCCGGGAAATTGGCAAGCCTATTTGGGGATGGCAGACATAGCAAATTGAAAAAAGTGTTGACTATGTTCAACATAGTTTATGAATATAGAATACAGCACAGTACGTAATCTGTTCAATGAAACAACGTTAAAGATTAACACTCACGAGTCAGACACTCTACTGGATCTGACTATATCGCCAATACCACCAGCAGCTGTTCCGTAATTCTTCAGTCTTCGATATCAAAGACTGGCAGTGCATATTCGAGAAAAAACATGGCCGTCTTTATACACGTCGCATTGAATATTTTGAGCCTTCTTATTGGTCAACCCTTCTATTGGTGAACTATAAAATGAGTCAGCTCATTTTGGCTGGCTCACTAGTACACCAGGGTACGCAAAAATTCCAACAAAAGGATCTGAACCTAATAACTGAGAAGATGTCTCAGATCCTAAATAAGAACAAGGGGTACTTCCCCCCTGAATAAGTATAAACACTAAATAATAAACTCCACGTTACACCAAACTGCAAAGGCTGATACGCATGAGTGATGCAGTATTCTGAGTTGCGAAAAATCAATTGCATGGTTATTTGCAATGTGATTGTCACACAATATTGCCAAACGAATGACCTTTATGGGAGAGTGTGTGTCTACATATGCGCAGTAATGTCCGCTCTGATTGACTGTCAGATTAAATCAAGGCTGCACAGCCGGTTCTTAAGATATGAAATTTGCATATTATGTTCCATACAGACCATGTCTATGAATATCTCAATTCATAAAAATACCAGCACAAAAACATATATGCACACCAGTAAACAGATCTTTAGGAACAAAAACTGCTCTGTGACAAAATGGGTCCCCATACGATTGGCTTAGAGTATCCACAAAGGAAAGTGATCGATGATTTTGCCTGTGACATAAGTGCACCACCTTTTGTCTATGTAGACAAAAATAAAAAAGGGAATCTTCAAAGCGGCCATTCAATGACCGAATGAAATATAGGAAAAAAAAATGAATTAATGAATACTTTCGGGAGTAAGTGTCAACTAGACGGAAGTTAAGTAGTTGCTTTTAAGTCACCTGGCTTAGTTTGAAATTAAATGCTTTCTTGAAATCAAACACAAGCCTCACTATATTGACTTGAAAGCCTCAATATCTTTTTGCAGGCCCAGGAGAAAAATGATACCATATAGATTTCATAATTTCATATGTCTAAAGTGCTATAATGATTTAAAGAACTACCAACTGTTGTCTTCATTTCGATTTTAGGCTGCACATAAAAATACTCTTTCTTTTGAGTGTCAAAGGAACCGTTCACAAAACCTCAGAAAATCTGTTCAACAAGTTTATATTGCCAAGACGAAATCACAGTTATGTAGAACATATTGATTTAAGGCTTAAAATAATGTCTTTCTAAATGGTAAGGATCGAAAAAGTTATTCCGATCAACAAAGGTCTTAAACAAACACGGATTTTATTCAACGCATTTTCTTGATGTGGAAAGGACAGTGCTGACAACACACTTATTTCGGCGCTATAAGATCACAAAGGGTCAGATTTTACCAGTTGCCCGCAATAAAATTATTTCCTTTATGGTTATCACATCTACAGGGTTACATACTCACATGCATATAACTATATATATATATATATATATATATATATATATATATATATATATATATATATATATATATATTCGAAGATCATTTTCCAACGTATCTAAGATGATCTTCGGCCGCTAATCCTCTAACGTTTCACGTATAATTTAATTTTGAAGTTTTTTTTTTCACCGCTCTTTGTAGTGTAATATCTGAAACTCCTCTCTCACGTGCCAAACGTCTTATGAATTGAGTTGGATCTTTTCTAATTGATCTCCTTAGCTCTAATTTGAAGTGCTCTTCTTGTTGTGACCTCCTGATCCAATTTTTCCCTCTACTGTTCCCTTTCTTTTAAACTTATTCGACGTTCCCTTAATGTTCCTTGAAAGCACTTTGAAGATGGAAGCCAGAGTATGAATGTTGATACCATTACTGAAGGCCTAAATGATCTTTTTCCTCTGAACATTGCTCAGTTGGGAAGAGAGTAGGGCTGACACAAAACGATTTTAATCTGTCCTCTTTCTAGCTGAATAACTGAAAGGGTTTTTCAGTGATTCTAATGGCAAATGATGTCAAGATGGCTAAACGTCTTATCTGAAAAACTGGAAAAAAGATACTCAATTAGTTTTTTAGAGATTAAACATTTTGTGGAAGGGACAATTATGCTGTTACATGACTTAGACATTTTTGTGTGTATGTGTATTTGTATGCGTGTTCGTGCGTGTGTGTCTATAGTCACCGGTTACTTAATTATTCACACATGAACAATTATTCTTTGACAGTTTAATGGATATAAGCATTTAAACATTATCATGACTGATAAATTTCATTTCGTGTATTCGGGAAAGAAAGTTAATTTTGAACGCGAAGGATCGTTGGTGCCAGACAGTCAAATCTGCAAGGATTTTCGCACACAATCATTTCAAGAGTCAGAAAAAAGATTCTGGTGAGCAGCTATTCTGATGAGCGGAAACCTTTTGTTGATGAAATCTAGGCCTGCCTAATAACTTAATTCGAGAGGAATTAATTTGGGAATTTCTTCAAGGATAATGGTGTAATCTGCGTAGGTCGCTATTTCTGTTGCATGTAAAGTTTGGCCTCATTTACTGACCGCTCTCTCTCTCTCTCTCTTTTCTTACTGCTACTTTTTTAGGGGATTCCAAAATTTCAGGTCACGTCATTAATAGAACTGATTTCTTCTGCAATCATCTCAAAAACTCAATATGTCGGTATGATGATTTTCTAAGCATAGCTTAGATGTGGCACACGGCCGAAAGTGTAGGGTACCAATTGAGGACCGAACTAACAACTCAGTCGTAATTGTTCTCATGAGACTAGCTTACTAACCATTAGACCACGTCAAGGTGCCCGAATGTGTCGGTATGTAATGATAAAAAAATGAAATCTAATAACTAGCCTAACACTAATTTACCCACGGAAATTCTCTGAAAAGTTTTTCATGACATTTTGGATGCAACATCAAAACAGATAATATTATTCATTAACATAATACCCATTTTTAATGACGTGAAACCAACGACTGTCTCTACAGGAATTCATTTGTGAATGTATTAATTGATGATAACAATTATATTGCTTCTCAAAGCAATACCTGGATTCTAATTGCTTGTCTCTTTCTTAAACATGTCTCTTGATAATGTTCCAAATGTTCCTGATTGGATTATGATTCAGGTAACATGGCAGTCACAGCATAATCCTGTCATTTAAGGACTCTTATTTACTGAAGTATTCTTTAGTTGCATCTGGCACCTGGAGTTGGAAAGTTGTGTATAAAAATAACTTTATTTGAAAGACTGGGTTTCACGCTTTTGCGATCGTCAGACAAACTGATTATTTGTTTTTTTAAATTTTGGATTTATGTTGAGTTGCGTGTATTGGTGTTTTTTTGGAAGTAGGAGAAAAAAATTGTCGTCGTGACGCCACCCATACTTACGCAAACATACGTACACGCCTGTACACCCATTGAGGTACGCAGACATACATACACACGCACTCACCCACCGGAGCTCAGAAAAACATAAACATATCTGAACAGTATGGGGACATATATATATATATATTATATATATATATATATATATATATATATATATATATATATATATATATATGTGTGTGTGTGTGTGTGTGTGTGTGTGTGTGTGTGTGTGTTGTGTACATACGTACGCACTTGATTGTATTGGCGTAAACTTTGGCATGAACACTTAAAAGACATGGTCGTAGCCTGAGATTGATCTCAGAGGTCATTCAAGAGCATCTAAATTCATTTAAATGTTTATAACACGACAAAAGTTCCAATTTCTAACAAAATGCTGTGAAAAACTAGACTTTCTCTCATGTTAAAAATGTTTTTTAACCTCACAAATGGTTGTATGTGTCACGTTAATTTCAGATTCACTGTCACCCGAGGGTCTTACTGCGAGAATTATTTTGTCGCCTACGCAGTTATATTGAAGCCAGACTTTTGCGTTCTTTGAGAGAAATTCTTCCATACAGTAAACCTTGGTAGAAGAATCTAGCAAACAATTTCTGCCACATGCCACTGTGGCATCTATCCAAACTAGGGTGAATAAAAACGAGGAGTTCATTTCTAAGCTCCTCACCATTCCAATACACTTAATACAAATCAACCCCATTATGTAACCACAGACATAAAAGTTGGCATTTTAGAATTATCCAAACATGTGTATGTAAATTCCCATATTATTACGCTGAAAAGAACAAAGCTGGGAGGTATAATATGCATCCGAAGATCACTCAGCGTGAAACTGACAGTCACGCTAGTATTCTTAAGCGGATTTACTTCATTGTTATAGATATATTAGATTTTTTATTTCGTGCACTCTATTTATAGTTCTTTGTTATTAAATATAAATATTGGTATAATATTGTTTATATACATGCATATATATATATATATATATATATATATATATATATATATATATAATGAAAAAACAGACCACTTTAAGGTACCATTACAATAATTTATTTCACCAAAATCCTTTTTGAAGGACTCCGGATCATCAGGTAACAATTCCAACAACGAAATGAAAGGAGAATTGGGATTAGAAATTGATGGGTAGTGTAATTTTTGTAATTTAACAGGGGTGGGGTGATAGTTGTAGTTAAAGAGACAAGGTAGAGTATAGAGAGGGGTAAGTTTCATATTTCTCTTAAGCATGTTTTATATTGGGGTAGGAGGAGTGACCTAATCGTGACCTATTTAGATGGTTAACTTAACGGAAATGATATATAGGAATGGGAGGGTAGTGGGGGGAAAAGAAAACGAAAATGGAAAGGAGAGAGGAGACAGACAAGTAATACAGATATATCTAAATGAGTGTTACGGCAAAGAGAGAGGGGGAGACGGAAGTGAATCGAAAAGGCTGTAATTTTGTTTTAACAAAATTATGTAAAATATTAGATTTCAATGCTTGATAGAAATTTAGATGTCTAAAAAAATGATGAATGTTATCAATTTAAACATTTAGTTTTTATGTAAATAGTTTAGGGACTTAATATAAGTTAACTACTATTTTTATTAGCACATTTATCGAGAACATATTAAAGAAATATTAAAAATTATAATAGTTTATTTACCCGACCAATTGTACTTTCATAATATTGTAAAAAAATTTTGGTAACAATAACATCTATATTAGTTTTACTTTAAATCTAATTTATGAATGTAATTTTTCTTTATTATTATATGGGTAAACTTAATTAAGGTTTAGGTTTCATTATTTAATAATATTTGAGGGTAATATTAAAGATTTTTTTCTTCTTATATGTATCTCACAAAAACGTATTCATGCAAATCCACATATACATACGTCCATTTACATGTGCAAATACACACAGACACATGTGCAACAATATACACAATTGTTCATCCATCTTCATATATAAATTACATATACACACATACATTTCTCAATCATTACCTATATTTTATTTAGATTTTAGTTTGATTTTATAGTTAAAGTTTAACTTTAGGTGACTTCTGAAGTGCTTCATTATTAAAGGGATTTCGTTAATATTATTATTACTATTAATAGTTAAAGAGTGGGATATTTAAAATTATCAATTTTAAGATGAAGCTCCCTTAAGAAGATAAAAATACACTCTCCAAAATAAATTATAGAACATTAAAAGAGAAAAAGCAATTTTAAAAATACCAAGAGAATGACCCAAGTACTTCCATTTAAAAATATTCCATACACGTATATATATATATATATATATATATATATATATATATATATATATATATATATATATTCAAAGGAAAAAATTAACACATCTGCTAATAAACTTATTTCCTACTTTTTCGGTCTTATAAGGTAGGTATTAAATCGATTTTTCGAGAAAGTGTTAAGTTTTTCTCCTTTGATGTATATCATATTGCTTTGTATACATTGAGATCTTTTCATGAATCTAACTTTTTAATTTTGATATTAAAGAGTCCTACTTGTATTATCCTTTCTCATTATATATTTGGCGTTATATATATATATATATATATATATATATATATATATATATATATCAACTGCGGTTAGTTGATTCAATTAACCGCGGGCTTTCCGACAATTCTTCCAATGAAACCCTATTCAACAAAGCTAGTAAAGACTATGAAACTGTCCTAAAAGATCATGGATTCCCGGCAACACTCACATACACACGACAGTGGAGGAAAAAACAACAGGAAGAGAAACATATAGTTCAATCCACCGTACAACAAAAACGTGAAAAGAAACGTAGGAAAAATATTCATCAAACTCTTACACAAGCACATCCCCGAATCAAGCACTCTTCATAAAATCGCAGTCATCAGCATGCAGCAGGTCTCTGATCACCGACAAATAAACCTTTGATTTTGTATCAAATCCCCTGATGTTAAACAGCCTTCCCGTTGAACGATAGCGAATGTAAATACCACGGTTGCAATCCTTAAATGCCTGTTCAAAAACGATACAGAAATTCAGAGCAAATAGGGTTGCAGTCGGAACATCGCCCTACTTAATTCTCAAATGTCACCGGCTCAGAGAGCTTTCCACCAACATCAACCCATGACTTCATATCATCATAAAACAAGTAAAGAATAGAAACAAACTTTCAGGACATCCCAGCTTCCCTAAAACATTCCACAAAGCCTTCATTTTACGGTGCCAGATGTCTTTGTCAAGTCAAAAAATACCTCTTACAGATCTATATTTTGCTCGACACACTTTTCTTGCAGTTGTCTGGCTGTGAAGATCATATCTACTGCGCCATGTCCAGCCCTAAAGCCTTACTGTAACTCCGGAAGAGCTTCATTAGCAATGTGGTGCAACAAGCGATCCAGCAGAACTCCACAAAGAACCTTGCCTGCAACAGACAACAGCGATATGCAACGATAATTTTCACTCATCCCTGTCCACCATTACCCTTGCACAAAACAACCATGACAGCATCTTTCCAGTCATCCGGAACACTGTTATTGCTTCAGGCATCCAGCAACAACGAATGGAGCCGATGCAAAAGACTTTCTCCTCCGTGCTTAAAAATCTCGGCGCGCAGCGCATTTATTCCAGATGACTTTCCGTTATTAAGGGTTTTGACAGCATGTTCAATCCCCTCAAACGTTGGAAGCTCCGCGAGTAATTCTTTACTAGACTTTTCAGATATCGACCAAATAAGCTCATCGTCTATATTTCGTCTTGTATTTGCTCTTTTGTTAAAACATTGTGCTGCAAATGAAAATTCTGTGCACATTTGCAACAACATCAGACCAATGCTGTTGCATATTCCAACCCCATGTTTACCAAGAACCTTCCATGCCTCACAGTCGTGACCTACCTGTGCTTTAAATTTTGTCTACTACAGTAACTTTTCTAACAAGAGAATTTAGTTCGACATAAAAAAAAAGCTTCCTTTTTCTTCATCTGCGCAAAACCATGGTTGATGCATAAACACCAATCAAGATTGTATATCTTCCACATACTACTGGAACTCTCATAGTGACCATTTATCATTGACACCTGTCGAAAACTCTTATATATAAGGGAAAACGAAATACAAATTTATATATATATATATCAAGAACAGATTTTACGAAAAAAAATGGGATATGTTAAATTTTAAATTCTCTGCGTCCTCTCTCTGTAATCGTATCAGAATAAACATCACTTTTGTCCAATGAAGTCTTAATGGACGAAATGCATCATACGAAACCTTTTTACACTTTGTCATAGTTTTCCAAGACTTGAGCTGACAACCAGTCCAAGGAAATGGCAACTCTGCATTCCAAACGGTGGAGAAAACAAATAGAAATCAATTTTCTCTCTTTACCATATAATAAGAATTAAAACATAATAAAGAAAAGGAAATTATAGGTGAGATTGCTGAAAGCATATGACATATAATCGACTCTCCCGTCGAATTCGACGTATGAGGGTCAAGCAAATCAGCTCCTAGGAAACCGACAACAGCACATGAGATTTGATTATAGTGGTGAAGCTCTCGTGCAGGACCATCCACTCTTTTTGAAGGGCCGAATACAGAGACCTGGTGCACTACGTGCCAGAGGGTTTCCAAAGGACCATTCGCAGGTTTTTAATTATAAGTTGTCCTCCTCCTAGACCAGTTGCCATCCAAGGCTATAGAACCCACTCTGCTATTTATCCATAGCTGGAGAGAGAAGAAGAGGATTCACACATTTCCCAAGGGTATTAGCACGTAAGTGAATGTAATGGATTCGACTGGAATTCGAACTCGGCTCTCCGATTCCTCAATCCACCGTGCCTCCTCAATATTGCATATATATATATATATATATATATATATATATATATATATATATATATATATATATATATATATATATATTGTGTATATTTTGACAGCATGTTTGCATTGACACATGTTTCAGTAAACAAGTTTTGTCTACTTATTTTCATATTCACAGATAAGCTTTTTGGTGCCATTATTAAAAAGAGGGAGAAAACGTGTTGATACGTATTATTTATTCCGAGTACTTTCGGCATTAGCATAATGTCATCATCAGGGTGCTGTTTATATCAAGACGTTAAAAAAAAATTAACTTTCAGATGGACACAGCAATTTTGTCTGTGAAAATGATGAACACTACAAGAATTGTTTTGAGCAATATTGTTACGTATATAGACTCTTTTTGTGTTATTGCTACATATATAGTTACGTGTTTTCGTGTTATAATTACAATATAGTTACATATATAGTTACGTGTTTACGTGTTATAGTTAAAATATATTTACATATATATTAGCGTGTTTTCGTGTTATAGTTACAATATAGTTACATAAATAGTTACGTGTTTTCCCTTTATATTTACAATATAGTCACATATATAGTTTCGTGTTTTCTTTTTATAGTTGCAATATAGTCACATATATAGTTACGTGTTTTTGTGTTATAGTTACAATATAGTTACATATATATGACTCTTCGTGTCTAAGTCAAGATGAATTTGTTAATAAGATTTGCTGGTTATCACTGTAAATAAGCTCATTAAGAGAGCTAAATAAAGGGAAAAGAAAATTTCCAGAAACTAATCAGGATTTCTTCAATGATTTTTGTTGTCCTGTGTTAACAATAGCGTCGAAATTCACAGTAAAAACTAATATGATTACACTGCACAATCTCCAATAGGATTGCACCTAATTTTATTTTTGCAATAGTGATTAGAATGTGATTTCTGGCACTGTACTCTCCATTCTGCAAAATGTCAGATCGAAATTAGCAGCGGTTTTATGACATCAATAACAGGTGTGTTTGTCTGCAGTGCAGGTGAGAACATTTAGCCAATCGACAGGAGAAAAATTACCCAGGTGAACAACCTGTAATAGCGAAACATTTTTATGTGATTTATTCAGATTATTCAACACAAAAGACATATCTTTAAGAAAATGTCTTGGATGGATACTTTCTGTCATTATCAGTTATCAGTAAATATTCATCCCAAACTTATTGGCATATATAAAATACATAATTTATGTCCGAATTTCGGGGATAAGAAGTTATCATTATTTGTAAAAAATTAGGTTCGGACTAATTTCCTCACCTTTGTTGATGTTATCACAACGTTTCAGTAGTTATTGCCTTCGGGCTTCTTCAGGTTTCAGAGATAGAAAGAACAACAGTTAGAACAAAGAAGGAGCAATAAACGCAGTTGTGTTTTTATGGAATAATGTTCCCGTATCGCGAGGAACCCCCAAACATACATACGAGGTACAAAGAGAAAATAAAAAAGAGGTGGGGGGGCAAAATAACATTCACCTTTAGCCTCGAAGATAGTCTAATATGGAGATCGGACGAGCAATCTGGTCCCTTAAAACATTACTTACAACTGAAACTGCAGTCACATCACTTTAGTGTGACAGGTCGTTTGCTCCAGATGTAAGCGATATAGCTTATATATTAGGTACCTCCACTTTTTCGATAAGATTTTAGATATCTAGGATTTAAAATTAATTTCTAAAAATGAAAACTCATTCTTGAAGCTTTCTTTTTAGCTTTAATTGAAAGCTAAATGATTACATTTACTATTTCCATTAAGCAAAATAATCTAGTGTATTTCAATTAGAAATTATATTGATTAGAATCTCAACTTTTTGCTCCCTTTCAGAAATTCTTTAAATTCAGCCATTTTTGACAGATTTGTAGACAAAACTTAATTTTAATTCTCGTTTTTAAAAATCTTTCAAAATTAAAATATATTTTTGGAAACTTTATTTGGGAAATATTAGTTGATTTAAAGTTTAATTAATCTGATTTGAAAAAGATATTTACTTCACATTTAGCATACCAAATAAATATATTTTTAAAACAAACAGTAGCGTGATTAAGTGCTTGTCAACACCTTGTAAATCACTTAACGAGGTGCCGATACTTTTATTATTGTTCTATGGAGACCTTATCTGTTAAAAAATAATTTAAGAAAATGACGGATGAACGCTTTTCTATATAATTTTTTTAAGTACTCAGTAATCTTAAAAACGTTGGAAAATGTACTCCGTAATCTAATTGTGCGAACGTTTAATTTAAATTTACTCTAGTCATCGCTCTTATTTTCTGATTATGTCGTGTTTGTCATCATAATTTCAAACAGATACATAAAAATAATTTAAAATCTTTTTAAAAATATTGGATTAAAACGACTTTTAATGAGCTTTTCAATTTTCAATTCGTAAATGTAGTTTTCATTTAATAACAATATCACCTAACTGCCTTGAAGTAATGCAGAATTTAAACGATTTAAATTATTTAATTTAAAATTTTTAAAAGTGAAAACAATTCTTGTAAAAATTAATTATTCATCGAAGAAAAAATCTTCTTAAGACGATAGTCTTCTTATTAAATCTTATTTATAAAAGCAATTAAAAGCTTTTCTAATTAAATAAAGCATAGTTTTATTGCATTTATTATTTTACAAATCAGAGCAGATTTTCCGTAAATGGGTTAACTGTTTTGCAAAATAAAATTGATGATTATATTTTCCAAGCAGTCCTGTTTTTAATTAATTAATAAAAAATCCCCGCCCTAAAAAATGAATTTCTCGAAATTTAATGAAATTAAGTAAGTGGAAATAATTTCATTCATTTCTAAATATGTCCTGAAATTTTCATTAATATCCAATAATTATTTGATTTTTGTAAGAATTTCTAAATCAATATGATTTTCACCGGGAAAAAAGCGCAAAAAAACTACTCGTAATTATTACATCAGTTCCTGGCGTAAACAAAACAAGATATTTAACCAATATTTCGAATGTGCTAGAAAGAAAAATTAAAAAATAATAAAAAAAATAATGCGATCTTTTCTTTTATTAATAATATAAACATTTTGACTATAAGACTTTGTTTTTATTAAGTTTAGGGCCTTTTTTCATCATGCTACGTTGATTTCAGCGAAAAAGTCGGGGGTCCCTATTATATATAAATATACTCACGCACTGTCACACACACACACACACACACACACACATATATATATGTGAAAAGTGTGTGTATATAAATAAATATATATATGTATAATTATTTATATATTATATGCGCAGCACTTATTAGAAAGCGCTCAATATCAGAGATAGAGCTAACATATTTATATATATATATATATATATATATATATATATATATAAATATTATATAAATATAAAATATATTCTGTTTATACGTTATTGTTATAGATATAATTTATTTAGATAAATACGTTTTTTAAGTAAATACTGTTCACTTAAAAACAAAACAGAGCATTTGATCAAATAAATTATATATAAAAAATAACGTATGTACAGAAAATATATTAAATAATTGTCGAACTTAATCCATATCATTATATATATATATATATATATATATATATATATATATATATATATATATATATATATATATATATAGCGATCATCACCACACACAGATACACACTTACAAATTCAAATCTTCAAAAGCATTCATTCATTGGACAGGAAGCAACGCTGCTATCTGAAGCGACAATTTTAAAATCGCTATATTTTCATATAGTAGATTTTGTGTATTTTTGGGAGAATCGGCTCCCAGAAGTTTTCACCAAAACTCATGCACTGATTGGTCAGTATCGACCAATCAGATTCTCTGGATGTGGAGAATGATTCTTCCCGCACAGCACTCTTGATTCAATGACCACCTATATAAGCATAAGAGTGAGAAACCGCATCAGTGAGACTTCAGCTGCCACAGAAATCCACGTCAGTTGAAGCTATGCACCCATCTTCTCACTCAACTCTCAAACTGCATATTCTATTACACTTACATATGTTTCCTCTTGCACGGCAGAACTGTTTAAAAACATTTATAACAGACTAATAACTCTTTCATTTCCTTTTCAGAGAACTTTGATAGACTTTGATAGTCAAAGAGGGACAACTCTCGTCTTAGACATTGCATGCTTTTTTCGTATACATTCTTATTGTTATTGTATGCTTTGTTGAATACAATTTATATATATATATATATATATATATATATATATATATATATATATTGATACCTTTGCCTTGTCCCTTTTTTTTTACATCAGTTTGGGTTCCTAAATAAAAATTAAATAAATGTGGTAAAAGGACGCCACACACACATATATATATATGTGTGTGTGTGTGTGTTTGTGTGTGTGTGTGTGTGTGTGTGTGTGTGTGTATAAATCTATTTAAACTCGGTGGGTGAAAAAAGCTGGATAGCATAATTTTCAAATAAATTGGCATCCTAGGAAAAATGGAAAGAAAAGAAAAAATAGAAACCTCCAAACAGGGTGAAAGAAATCGTCCAGTACCTTAAATTTCTGGTACCAAGAAAAAAAAAACAGCCAGTAAAAAGATAAAACGAAGAGTGCTCAATACACTAAGTAGAAGAAAATTAAAATAAATCTTAACGAACCAGGTACTACCTACCTAGGTTTAAACACATAGGATCATCAGGGGGAACTATTGATTTATTTTGCAGAAAATACACAAATGTGGCACAAGGCCGAAAAGTGGCGAATGAGGTTGAGGCTGGTCGTCACTATCCTATACCTAGCTAATCCGATTCACGAACCATTCATTCGTTACAATAGACAAATTCACCACAAAAACCCATCCATCGCCAATCAATCCTCCATATATACGGCCATCGGGAAAAAAATCCTGATACAGTCGAGACGTAAACAGTGGGCAAAAAACAAACAGGGAATCTCTACTCTAACAAAAGATGCAACCGGGAAGAGGCCCGGGAATAAAACATGCTCACATTAACTAAATGTGGTCTAAAGTAATCAGGGGAGGGCTCCACAGGAAACTACCCGACGTGACTTATGCGGACCTAAAAAAGGAAATCAAGGCTAGCCGCATCCACGCAAACCCAGCTCGCCTCAGTCACCCACCTTTCGCCGAAATCTGACGAAACCAACCGTTTTCTATCAGTTCTAATCTTTATTTCGAGCTGGTGTTTAAAAATCGGATAAGATCCTGATTGGAAAAAACGGTTGCCTCGCAAGACCTCCTTCTGTCGCGTCGTCCAAATCACAATTCGGACCGTGGCCAGCAACGATAGAAACACCATCCATTTCACCCCAGAATACGGGGGCAATACATGTTCACACGCGTACGCACGATCATTGAGCATGAGCTTTTCGGGAGCGATACGAGCCGTCAACTCGCCGACATGGTCCCATAGGGGGCGGACCTGAAGACAATGTTAGAAGGCGGGCGAAGCAGTTTCCTCTAAGCCAAGGTCACATCGTTCACAGTCTGGCAAATCAGCCCTTGTCATTGAGAGGTGACCAGTCGCCAAGTAAACGAAAACTCAGAGTTGAAGTAAATCTGCCGCTGATGCCCAAGACCAAAAGGAGCAAAGCTCGTCCGCCGACAAGTCGAGACGCTCACGAATTGGGCCCTTCGTGATAGTTCACTATAGAAGAGTTTGCTAGGCCGAGAAAGATCACTGGACCGAAGGATGACCCTCAAGGTCGAGCGACACTCGCGAAGGAAATCCGATTGATCCTGTGGTTTACGACAGCGCTCAACCCGCGAGATTGGGGGACTGACAGCAAGGCAAGGGAAGGAGTCCCTTACAATCCCCGCCAGAATCGAATTCTCTGTCAATGCGCGACGTAGGAAAATCA
Organism: Acanthosepion pharaonis; assembly: GCA_903632075.3. Classification (NCBI taxonomy): domain Eukaryota; kingdom Metazoa; phylum Mollusca; class Cephalopoda; order Sepiida; family Sepiidae; genus Acanthosepion; species Acanthosepion pharaonis. The sequence goes on from CAHIKZ030000053.1 coordinate 898,879, forward strand.
GCCTAGAGGTGAGCTTGTGACTCGCTAAGTGCGGCATTCTCAGCCCCCCATAATACGGACGTTGGATACATACATCTCTGTCTACTTTATGCTTACATACCCCCACTCAAGACGGAGGTTAGCAAGCGCTTGACCGCCTTCTTGTTCCCCTTAAAGAGAGGAAGTACGGAATAGTGGTAAAGAACAATAGGAAAGACGTAATTGGTACACAACTCCGCCCTGCCTATCAAGGACAACCCCTTTCGACACCAAGTCCCGAGCGCCGCGCTGACCGCCCATACTTCTGACGAATTTTTCTCCAGCTGGAGGTCGGGTCCAAACCACATTCCAAGAATGCGGGCGGGACCATTTGTCCAATCAAAGGTCCCCGGATGATCGACCCCCTTCCAGGCACCTAACCGAAAGCCGGAAGACTTGCCACGATTAATCTTGACCTTTTTGTACCGTTCAAGCGCATTCAGTATCATCTCGATGTCGCTGCGGAACGACAAAAAAGTTTATACGTCATCGTACACTGTCCCTGGTGGCTCGAGCACCACCATGGGCAGTGATTCCACATAGAGTGGACAAGTCCCGCCTGTCCAGTAAAGACAGACTGAACTACTCAGCCATTCTAAGTCTACGATCTAACGCCCCCTGGGCACAGACGATTCCGTGGTCTGAATAGCCTAACCAGTGGAACGTGGGACAATCTAGTACATTTATGTCGTCCCTTCTGACTAACATTCCATCCAGGTAACTAGACACTCGGGTAGACGACCAGCTATGAGCCGGCGTCTACATTTCCCCTTGTGGGTGATTGATCTATCGACGAGACCAAACTCGCCGATCAGATTAATCAAGCTACGATTACTCGGCTTCCTTCCCCGCCCCCTGTATATGTTGGGGTCCACAACGGCATTCCAGTCACCCACTAGAACTAGGCGCGTTGAATCCACCAGGAACGTCCCTAACTGCCGAAAAAAACGAGACGCGATCCTCCCGATTAACCGCAACCATCCGAAACGAATCACGTTCCACAGCAATATTAGCTGCAATCAACCGGCCCTCGGCATCCACATGGATATGGTCCACCACCGCGACATCCACTCCGAACGACAAGAGGTCACGAAGCAGGCGGGCATCCTTACTTTCATCAATCAGGCCATTTGCATTCAGACTATCTTGATAACCATTTGTTAGGCCTGAAAAGAGAAAAATACAACAATTGAGCTATTCATATACGTGACTGTAATCTGCAGCTAAAAGGGCCCCTACTCCGAGATCACCCGTCCTTCCAAGACAATTCCGCCGACGTCCATAGGATAGGTTAGTTTTAGAATGTTTGGGATCTCGCCAAAGATGTTTCGGGTGAGTGTACTTGCAGAAATAAGTCGCCAGTGCCTATGTTGGACTTATAAATGCACCGTCAAAAACAAAAAAGGCCCCCATCCGGTCTTCACTAATGTCTTCCGGCACACTATGGACAGTTATTCTCGTCTTACAAGTTTCCATGTATTCAGTTTGGAGACTTACTGTCTTAGTCATTAGTATAGTCACGGCCAGCCAAAAAACACAAAAATAAGAAAACAAAAATGGGAAAAATAAAATAACCAAGTCACGCGTATAAAAGGATCAAAATGAGACGTGGTAAAAAAATTCGGGGGTTGATAAAAACTAACGCTTGGTTAATAAAACTAAGTGGAAACCAAAAATTTACAGCATGCAAATTTACAAACTAAAGTGAGAGGGGGGAATCTTGATTAAAAAAAAAGAAAAAAAATTGGAAAAAAAAACACATATAAGTAGAAAATTAAAAAAACAAAAAACTGATCATTTGGCTGAGGAGTAATTTTCTTAAAATGGTCTTCTGTAGATCCTATGTACATTTTACTGTTCTTGCGGTGGTTGAATTATTTCTACTAATTTGTACTTTATAGACGACACATTCTTATTGGCACTTGCCCTTGCGTGGGCAGTTGTCATTATTCCTACAGTAACATTTAGCCGTCAGATTTGGTTATGATTTTTTCCGATTAAATTTATTAATCAAACTAGTCATATTCAGCATACGGCTGTGACTTAGTTTTACGTAATTTCTATTGAAAATTTTATTCAATATGTTGAACGTGGATGGAGTGGGGACTCTTCTCCAATAATTAAAAAAAATATTTTGCATATTTTGCTTTTAGAGGCTAAATTATATGGAGGATTAAACCCTAAATATTCCTATCCCTATTCTTCTTTTTATTTTGCTTTCTAGGAGGAAAATATGTCAATCTGATTTCGTGTCCACTAATTTCCAAAATTAATACTTTTCTAGATGGCGAGTCATAACAAATCTGCTATTTACCATGTTTAAAGCTCCGACGAGTTCTTTAGCATGTGAGAGGCATTTACGCACCTGTTTCATCTGAATTCTCAGAGAGGAATTTTATATAAATTCTTAAACAAATCTTGCCCAGAGGAGAAAAAATAATTGCATTTGCAGAACAATATAAACTCTTTAAAAAAAGCTAGGTTAGTTACAAATACACACATAAAAACTAATTCCTGTTACACGACCACATCATTAGCTTTAAATAATGTTTATTATTTTTAGGTTGTGGTTGACTAGTCTTTTTAATCTTTGGACTAGTCAACCACAACCTAAAAATAATAAACATTATTTAAAGCTAATACCAAACATTAAAACTGAAGTAACTTTCATAAATGAAACAAAAAAACAAAAAAAAAAAGAAGAAAAACGAAAAAAAAATTAATGTTGGTTTGTTACTGAGTAAAAATATCTTTTCTTCCTCATAGTATAATTATTATTCTACAAGTGTAAGAACCTGGATGTAGATCACGCCAAATCTGTTATCTCTGCCTAAATATCCGACGAGTTTTCTAGAGTGCCAAGGGCAATAACTCACCTGGCCTATCAAGGGAGTTTCCGGGCCAATCTTTGATTTGCTCACTGGTAAGGCTTGCCAGTGTGTTTGTGTAGCGTTACAACTTTCGTACGCTTCCTTGGAGTAACGTCCATGACAGGCAATAGCAGTAGGACAACTGATCGAAAGTCAAGACAATAATGTCTGGTCGTGATAAAAATCTGATGCAATCATGGATGAGGCAATATTTTTAAAGGCCAAACAAATTTCATCATACACCCCGAAAATAGATTCATATTACTGCACACCACTACAAATGACATAATCTGAGGAACAAATAAAAAACTATTACCCCCACCCCCGTGACTCCAGTGGTTCTAAAACTGACCGTATTGTGAAAGAAAGAAACTAAAGCGATTATTTTAATTAATTTACACAAGGGTGTATCTAACGAGCTTGTGCAAATGGATGACAGAACAGCTGGTAGAAGTGGTGAAAAGGAAAAACCTTACTAAAAGCTATTAAGAATAAAAAGACGTGGAGAGCCATATGACTTAGACGATATTGATAATGAATATGACAGATAAGGAATACATGGCTATACTTTTTATGAAACCTGGTTTTTCAAAATTTTCGATTCTCCAGGTCCTCATAATTTTTTTAAATATTGTAATTATGGAAAATTATATATTGGAAGTTTACTCTGTCGTTCAATCGACGCTAATTACCAATCTTAAAAAATGCAGAGACTGAAGAAATTGATTCTGTTTGAAATTAGGGAAACAGACATCAATTATCGTCTAAAAATTAACCTTTCCTTTCTTGTTTGACAACATATTGATTAACGAGGAAAAGAGAATAGTTATTTATTCGTACAATAGTATAAAATGTGGCACAAGGCGAAAAATGGGGTTGGGAAGGACGTCTTCTTCTGTCTTAATTCTAAACTTAGCTAGTCACAGACACGGACCCAAACATACCAACAATAGTCTTATCACCAAAACAATACATTCACTCCTACCTTTCATACTACGTCCACCATAATACCTCAAGTTCTCTATGAAATCATAACTAGTCCCCATATGTACATTTCAAAGTCTGTGGGGGGAGGGGAAAAAAACAACAATTTAAAAACCCCAATGATTATTTACAATATGATTTAATACTATTTACATAAAACAAAACAGAATAGGGTTAGTCATAAAAAAACCCACAATCCCTAAATGTGGCAGAAACATCAGTTAACTGGACGAAATAATTGCGGGATTATAACATTATGAAAAACAAACACGCCCACAAACACGCCCACAAACACGCACTCATTTAGACACAATGACAACTACGAAAAGACACACAGGAAACGAAAGTCATCCCGCAACAACCAAAGAACTGATATCCCTGACCACCTAACGAGGGGGGGGATGGGGAATTAAACAAAAGAAAAATAGGGACAGAAATAAATGGGACCAATGAGCATGCATATCCTAGTTAAGTTAACCAGAAACGGGAAACTAAAGATTCAAACTAAAAAAACCTAAACTAGCCTAATATCGGGGCGGGTTGCCTCTGTTCAGCCCTGATAGGAAAAAATCCTGTACCTAACCGACATCCAAGTGCCACTCCAGGTCATTCCCTTTCACTCTACACATTCGCGCAAGATTTACCCACCTTTTGCCGAATTCTGATGAAGAGAGTCGCCGCCTTTCCGTCCTAATCTTGACTTTAAGCAGATGCCTCAAGTACAAGATCAGCTGGGAAGAGGTGAACTTCTCACCTCCATAGAATCCCTTCTGACGTGTCGACAAAATCACGACTCTAATAACTCCTAGCAAGCAGTGGAACACTTCGTCAACGGCGGTACCACATTGCTATAAACAGAAGAGGCCTCAAAGACAAAGAACTTTCCGTGCAACATGCGAACCTTGAAGCCTTCAACAAACTTACACAACGGAGCTACCAACTTGCAATGAAAGAAGGCGTGAACTAGGGTCTCGACTTCCCCACTACAACGTCGGCAGTTTGGATATTTCTCCAAGCTCGCTGCGCAAAGCTTTTTGGCGACCCAGAGGACCCCACGCATCACCAGTCAGGTGAGGGATGCCTCATCGTTATTGAGACATTTCAACCCTGGGGCCCAAGGCCAGATCGAGCGAGCCTCCTGCTTTGTAAGACCGAATTCGTCAATCAGATCATCATGAACGGCACTCCCTAACTAACACTTGATATAATGCCCTGGATGGAGAGGCCATCCGACGCCCGTAAGAGGCGTTTCAGAGCAAGACGACATTCACGGTAGAAGGAGCACTCGGCTCGGGGTAAACGGCGGGCCTCCTCCTCGCACGAGCGCACACTTCTCAAGGATTGGAAATTTCTACGGGCGTCTTCCTTGCAGAAGGCACCCTCCTCATCCGGTTCGCGACACAAACGATCTAGGAACCCGATGCGAAGCATGTAGAGACGGATCTCAATGCTAGGCATACCTAGACCGCCTTCAGATGGATGAAGGCAACAGATCTCCCGAGGGACTCTGGCAGCCTTGCCTCCCCACAAGAAGGAGAACAAGAGCTTCACTAACGCCAGCAAAGTGTCAGACGGAAGTGGAAGCACAGAGAGTCGGTAAAGGAAAAGAGAATATATTACGTAAATGTATTAAGAGAATATATTACGTAAATGTATTAAGAGAATATATGACGTAAATGTATTAAGGAGTATATTACGTAAATGTATTAAGAGAATATATTATGTAAATGTATTAAGAGAATATATAACGTAAATGTATTAAGAGAATATATTATGAAAATGTATTAAGAGAATATATTACGTAAATGTATTAAGAGAATATATTACGATTATTCAAACTAAATAAAACCTTATTAATAAATCTTTCAACGAAACATTTTATTCTCTCCCTACCGTGGAATTCAAAAGGAATTTTTTATTATGAAATAGATGAAACTTAATAAATACTTACTAACAACCACTACAGTGAGAAAATGGCTTACTGAGAACAGAAATGGACAATTGTTAAGGAAATTGATTTTGCTGCATGATAACGCCGTCTTAACGGTCAAAAAGTGACGCGCAAATCAAAATGTGAAGATTTTTTATGTACGGTGTATTCTCCAGAAGGTTTTTAGAATATAACAGATTTTTTTATGAAATTCTATCCAGCAGTTCCAAAAACTCAAGATATTGAAATACTTCTGCAAGATTTCTGTTCAGCGAATTCAAAACTCAAGATTCAAAAGATTTTTTAAAAGATTCTGTTCAGTGGTTCCAAAAACTCAAGATATCGAAAGATTTCTGCTAGATACTCTTCAGCGAATCCAAAATTCAAGACATCGAATTACTTCTATCAGATACGGTTCAGTGGTTTAAAAACTAAAGATATCGAAAGTTTTCAACGCGATTCTGTTCATATGGTCAAAAACACAAGATATTTCTGCAAGATTCTGTTTAGTTGTTAAAAAAGATATCGAAAGATTTCTACGAGATTCTGTTCAATGGTTCCAAAACTCATCATGTCAAAAGAATTCTTAAAAGACTCTGTTCAGTGGTTCTAAATGTCAAGATATCGAAAGATTTCAGCATGATTCTGTTCAGTTGTACAAAATCTAAAGATATCGAAATATTTCTACAAGATTCTTTTCAGAGATTCCAAACTTCACAATATCGATATTGTTCCAAAACTAAAAGATATCGAAAGATTTTTTAAAAGACCCTGTTCAGTGGTTACAGAACTCAAGATAACGATTGAATTCTATATTCTTCACATGTTCCAAAAATCCAAAATATCAAAAAAAAAAAAAAAAAAAATTCCGTAGATTTCGTCGAATTAAATCTGGAATTTTTATTTTCTGCAAGAATACATATATTTTCTGCAGGAATCGCAAGCGTGATGTACTAACCAACTAAAAACGCTGTTTTATGGATACTAGAACAAGTTTTTCAGGATATCGATTGAATTCTATAATCCTCTCTTCAGATGTTCCAAAAATCCAAAATATTTTTTAAAAATTCGATAAAATTCGTCGAATTAAATCTGAAATCGTTCTTTTCTGAAAGAATACACAATTAATCTCAAGCGTGATGTACTAAACCACTAAAACACTGTTTTATGGATACTAGACCAAGTTTTTGGTTTGGTGATCTTCAAGACCTACAGAATTATTACAAGTATACTTGATAATTCGGGCTTTCTTATTTCTTAGTGAGATTTTATGTGTATGAATGTTAAAATATATCCGTCTGTGTGTGTGTGTATGTGTGTGTGTGTGTATGAATATTTGTGCGTGTGTGAACATATATCCGCGTGTTTTATTGTCATTTTAAATTTGTATAATTTGATTTCTCCAGTCGTTAAAATTCAGTTGTGGAAAAGAAAAGTAGGAAGAAAGGACTACTCATTAAGTGTAACATGGGATATACATTAGTCAACAGGATGGAACGCCCACGATCTGCGCTACGTATTGCAAGGGTCGATATCAAGCAACGGTCGGTATTTATATATTTCATTATAGTGTTTTAATAGTGGCACCAAAACACGAAGGCACATTAGAATAGCGAAAGATGCCTTCCAAAAGCTAAGCAAAGTATTATGAAACAGGGAAATGTCGTTAGAAACAAAGAAAAGCGACATGAACTGCTATGTAATTTTGGACAATCTCCTCACAGAAGAAAGTACTTGTTTCAACAGAAATCTGGTTCTTTAGAAGGCTGTTGAAAATACCATAGAAAACAGAAAGGACATTTATATTTAGAATCAGAAAGAGGGAGAGAAAGAAAGAGAGATAGATAGGTAGATAGATAGATAGATAGATAGATAGAGAGAGAGAGAGAGAGAGAGAGAGAGAGAGAGAGATTTCTAAGACACATACTGAGGAAATAGTGCTTTGACAAATGAATATCTGACATATGTCAGAGGCATACTGAAGGCGAGTGAATAAGGATCAAAGAGAAACCTGCTTATCAACCTGGTCTAAATGGATGACACAGCAGGGTTGCGAGAAATTAAAAAGGGAAATATTGGTAAGAGCTTGAAAGTTTAGGAAATAGTGGAGAGTCATGATCTACGTACTGTAAGCACTCAGCAATTAAAGGAACAAAGAACTATCTTTTACGCCAAGTATTATCAATTCTTTCGGCAATCTCCAAGGCGTACGAATTTTTTAATTCAGCCACATCCCATAAATCCAATCAAAATTTGTCGCCCCCGCCTCGCCCCGCAAAAGTATTGCGTGTGTGCGCAGACACTACCATAACCAGTTCAACCACTTCTAGAGAATTCTTCTAATCAGTGACAAGCTGCTCATTTAATTTCCTGTTTTTCGTTACACTCTTTTACGGGTTACCAACCTTAGGCAATATTCGTAAACATTTTATTCAGCACTTCGAGCGTTAAACATTTAAATATATACAATACTAGAATGAATCAGTCAAGCATGAAAACGATTCAGTTTTCAACCATGGAATGCTTTTCGCTCATTTCACTAAAATTTCGGATTTTCCAAATCCTGCATCAAATACTGAAGTTGACTCACGTTCAGCATCCCTAATGTAAAGGCACATGATGCCTGTAATACTATAGAAACATTATCAATTTAGGTTTTCAGAAATATTATTTTTCTTTTTTATTCTTTCTTTCTATCGTTCTTTCGCTCTCTTTGTTTCTTTCTTTCTTTCTTTCCTTCCTATGTCATTCTATTTTTTAACGATTTTATAATCTTTCTTTATTTCTTTCTTGCTTGCTTTCTTTACGTTACTTCTTTCTTTCTTTCTTTCTTTCTTTCTTTCTTTCTTATATCACTATTTTTTAGCAATTTTATATTTTTTCTTTTTTGATTGCTTTCTGTTACATTTTCTTTCTTTCTTTCGTATATCTCTCTATTCTTAACGCTTTTATATTCTTTCTTTCTTGCTTGCTTTCTTTGTTACTTCTTTCTTTCTTTTATTCTTTCTTTCTTTCTTTCGTTCTTTCTTTCTTGTATCACTATTTTTTAAAGCTTTTATATTCTTTCTTTCTTGCTTTCTTTCTTTCTTTCTTTCTTTCTTTCTTTCTTTCTTTCTGTTAGTTCTTTATCCTTTAGTTCCTTTTCTTCTTTCTTTCTTCTTTATGTTTTTTTCTTATGTTCTTATTCAACCCAAGCTTTCTTTTAATTTCTTCATTGTTTCTTTTTTGTCCGCTTTTATTTTCTCTTCCTTCTTAACTTTACTTTTTTTCTTATTCTTTCTTCTTTTTCGTTCTTTCTTTCATTTTTTGTTTACTTTTCGTGTTTTTTCTTATTATTTCCTTTTTACCACATTTTTGTCCTCTTTTCATCTTCTTTTTCATCACTTTCCTTCTTTCTTGATTCCTTTCCTTTCTTCTTACTTACCTTTTTTCCCCTTTCTTTTTTTCTTCTTGCATCAATTTGCATCATTTATATCACCCTTGGCCAATCTTTAATATAATATATTTATTTAGTCGCACTCGAATAGCAAAAGTTGCCTTCCAGAATATAAGCAATAACATTAACAAACAGGAAAATTTCGTTAGAAACAAAGAAAACGTTACTGAACAGTTATGTAAAGTGAACGAATGACAAGTTTCTAATGTTCTCATAAATAGGTTTTTAGGCAACAGATCTCTGGTTCTTCGGAAGGATACTGCGAATATCATGAGTTAAACATGTGACTAATAAGGAAGTTTTAAGGAAAATAGAAAGAAAAAGGATGTTTATAATTAGAGTTAGAAAGAGATGAAATTTCAAGGACAAATAATGAGGAAGGAGGGTTTGGCAAATTTGACACTCACATGATATAACTGACGGCAAGAGGGACAGAGTGAAATTGCAATCAACCTAGCCAAATGTGTAAATGGATGGGAGAACAAGGGCTAGGAGATAGAAAGAGAACAGACATTGCTTAGCACTACTAAGAATAGGCTGTTGTGGAGGTCCTTGAAGAAGAAGAAAAAGAAGAATATTCATTAACCTTAACTTTGATTCATTCATCAGTGGGAAATATTAAATCTTGAATCTGCCAAAGTTTTCTCGGTTATTGCAAGTACCCCAAATTAGGTGTTGTGCCCACAGACGCATTGGTGGGCTTTGACAGTCCATACCAAACTATAACTGATATTATTAATTTGGGCTCCACGTACTGACAGGCATATTATACTCATCCTCATTGACTAATAATTTTTTAGCCAAGTTCAATATTTAAAATCAACATCAATGGGTTATTTAATGCCAAAAAGATTTTTATTGCTGGTAATATCTTTTTTTTTTTTTCAAAAATGTATTGCTAGTATTTTTTAAAATATATAGCTGGTACTTTTTTTTCAAAAATGTATTCCTGGCAATATATCTTTTTCAAAAATATATTGCTGGAAATAATGTATTTCTGGTAATAATATTTCTCCAAAATTTTATTGCTGGTAATAGTTTTTAAAAAAATGTTTCTGGTATTAAAACCTATTTTTACACTTTCATAGTGTTTTAACCCTAGTTTGGGCGGTTAACTATTTGCCCATAGCTGGGACCCTAACAGGTGGACCTGGTAACACCAGCAATTAAGAAGTGGTTACACGCTCCTCAAAACCTCCTGATCAGGGACCTTGCTGTTGGAAGTATTTTATTGTCATATACGGGACGTGCATGTAGTTTATTGTCATACCCAGTACGGTTTAAACTCTGTTAATGTTTATTAGTATTTCATCAAACTCAATCTCCATAGTTATAAACTCGGCCAAATGTGAGACATCTCTCGTTACTCTCTCGTCTTGTGAATTGCACCGATCCGTTTTATTAGTTTCCCTAATAACACAGTGTTTTCCCGCTTGAATTAGCTTAGGAAACATACGAAGTCAAGTGATCTCTAAATGATTTTATCTAGGCCTGGTTTTATGACTGCTTAGGCAGTAATTTCTAAAAGTAAAATATACTAAGTAGCCACGAGATGTGCGTAAATTTGCAGAGAGGGAGTAAAATTGAATAAATAAATAAAAATTTCGGGATCAAGTACCACTTGGCCGGAAGTTACGGAATTTCAGTTGCAGATTTATATAGCCACGGTGATAGAGTAGATATCTTACTCCCTACATCTCTGTAGGGAGTCAGAGATGTACGGTTCGTGATGCAGAGATGGACAAGGGCGGGATGAAATAGAATCACGGCAGAGAGATGGATACAGGAAGAGAAATTAGTCTGAGACCGATACATTTCTCACTGGCCGATGGGAAGATCTAGTTAGTCTGCCATAAGGGAAGATATCTAATGATCTATCCCCTAGTTAGGATCTGCCATAAGGGAAGATATCCCAAATCACCTATCCCCTTGTCAGGATCGAACCAAGAGAATCCATAATAATAGCATACATTAGAAACAAGTTCCGTGTTTGCATTTCTCATGGTGGCGTTATTTCACCTTCCGTTCCTTTGTAAAACGTGCACTGGGCTTTGTCAAGGTTTCATGCAAGAAACGAAACACAATGTGGCACGATTTGTCCATTCGGTGAAGGAGTAAGAAAGGGCTTCAGTTGTAACTTTACTTTCATCGTTAGATACTTCCATCTCATTTGTTTGTTAGGTGGTGTTCTTCCGAATTTGTGATGACCAATACCTAATTCGTTACGCGCTTCAGTGACGTTTCAAGTGCACTTGAGTATACTTTATCCGAATTTCCGAAAACCTCCAAAAGCCGACTTTTTTTTTTTTAGTTACTGACCCGACTTAACACAAATAAAAAATTTCAGAAAGCACTGGGAATGTTCCTAGGTGATGTGCAACTATTGTAAGTGAACACATCTGCCCTGGGTGGGGTGTTCCCCAGCCCATCTGTATAGACGACGTTGGCACTAGTTTTTTTCGTTAGCGATCTTTACACCAACACCTTCGTTCGTGGATTACTTACAAGATGTTTCGTGCTCAATAAAGACATTACTCAGAATGTCAAAATGTCTTGCATTTATATATATATATATATATATATATATATATATATATATATATATATATGTATATATATTGTCGGTAGTGATCATGTGTTTGTATACGTACAGAAAGTGCAAAACATTATTTATATGTGAAATGTTAATTTCATCAGTTAAAACACCGTGCGAGCATTTCATAAGTAGCGTCATTACCTATATCTGCATGTACATATAATTTATTAAATTTTATATAAAACTGATTTCGGGATATATGTTAGTTATATAAAACTAACTTCAGGTTATGTGTAATTAACTGAGTTATGGAACGTAAAGGAATATCATGTTTATGCTCAGGTTCCATTTCCAAGCTGACATAATTTATAGATGTTATACACACATTAAACCACCTTTATTCCAAAATCCGAAAAATGTCTGAAAACCGAGGTACTTCCGGTCTCAAGAAATTCAGACAAAGGATTCTGAACGTGTTCATTCTTTTCTATACCGTTAGATAAGATACAAGGACCTTTACATGTCTCTTGCTATGGTGTTTACAATGAACACTGGTTTGGTGTAAACACCATTTTGTAACTGACTTAAAGGGAAATGTCTTAACAGAGGACGTAAAGTGCGACACCAAAATTAGAAGCATTGGGATAGATGTCTGCCAAAAATTTAAGCAAATAATCAGAAAAATGTATTTAGAAAAGATTACTGAAATGCTATGTAGCATAAGTCCCCCTAAATGGCAGTGAATGCTGGAAATTCTCATCACAGATAAGGAAGAGTTATGTGATGTCAACGAATACTCGTTGCCACTTTTGTAATGCCAACGAATACTCGTTGCCTCTTTCGTAATGCTCGTTGTAGTAGAGACTTCATAATCGCTGTTACAACTATAGTAACACCGTTGAACAATACTGGTGTCAGACGTCTTCGAATAACACTCGCACTAATGGTACTAAATCGATAATATTCGCCCGAACAGTAATCAGTATAATGATCCGAATAGATAGTAAATAGAGTAGAGAATAGCGGTCAGTATAGTATAGAAGGTAGAATAAAAGTGGAGATCCGAATAGTAATAGAGGATAGACTAGAAATAGCGATCGTTAGTCATCACGATAATTTCTACTTATGCGTTTCCTCTGTGGTCACGTGGACTACTTAAATAAATAATGAGGTCACCTCTGTTTGGTCACTGGCGATCTGTGTTCAAACTCAAGTATCGGCAGCGACACATTATTCCTATATAACAATACGTCAATGAAGGTGAGAATATCAGTTCGAATAATGTAAATAATACGGTTGTATTAGTTATTGTATTTTTATTGTATTATATCATTTAAGGACTTTCAACGGCAGTAACAACTAAAATGGATAGCATGTATAACTCGAGTAGAAAATAATAGCATAATCAATATTTTCCACATGACTTCGAACAAAAGGTTAGAAAGGAAACCACCACAAAGAAAGAACGATAACAGCTACTGCACTTCAGAAAGCTATTTTCTTCAAAAATCTTTTTTATGAGAAACATTTTACGCATTTCACCTGAACCACCTATGTGATACAACCAACACAAAGTCTTTAAATTCCATAGAATCTGCGATTACTATTTAAGTAATGATTTTATTTAGGAAAATGGACGCAAAAACCGACTTGAATAAGAAAGAGAGAGATTCCTTGTTTTTACTTTTATAATCTCTTAATTACTTTTGGTTCTTTTTCTTTCTTTTTCCGTTCTTTAATTTTGGGATATTTTTTTTCTTTTTTGCCTTTACTTTTTGTTCTTTGTATTTCTTTCCTTAACTGTCACCATTTCTTTCTCCCTTTTGTTCTTTCTTTCTTTCCACCTCACTAAATATTTTGACTCTGTTTTTTTTTCCCTTCTTTTGCATTTAACTAGATTTTTGGGTTCTTGTATCCTTTCTTTCTATCTATCTTTCTTTCTTTCTTTGTACGTAAATATATTTTCGATTTGTCTATTCTTTTTTCTCTATTCTTTCTGTTCTTCCTAAATCTTTTAACTCACGCAGTTTTCTTTTATTATACTTACTGTAATTAATCTTTCTTTCTTTCTTTCTTTCTTTCTTTCTTTTTTCTTTCTTTCTTTCTTTCTTTCCAGCCTTATTATATATTTTGATCTATATTCTTTCTTTCATTTTTTCTTTCTTCCTTTCTTCTTACAAGAATTTCGATTCGTCTATTCTTTCTTTCTTTCTTTTTTCTTTCTTTCTTTGTTTCTTTCTTTTCAGCCTTATTAGACATGTTGACCTCTGTATTCTTTCTTTCTTTCTTTCTTTTGTTCCTTCCTTCCTTCCTTCCTTCCTTCCTTCCTTTCTTTCTTATAACCTTTTTAATTCATCTATTCTTTCTTTCTTTCTTTATTTCCCACATTAGATATTTAAATATTTAGATAAACTTATTTAGATATTTTGACCCCCTGCTTTCTTTCTTTCTTTCTTTCTTTCTTTCTTTCTTTCTTTCTTTCTTTCTTTCTTGCTTGCTTGCTTTCTTTCTTTCTTATATCACTCTATTTCGTCGATTCCTTTATTCTTTCTTTCTTTGTTCTTTGTATTTCTTTCCTTAACTGTCACCGTTTCTTTCTCCCTTTTGTTCTTTCTTTCTTTCCACCTCACTAAATATTTTGACTCCGTTTTTTTTCTTTCTTTTCCATTTAACTAGATTTTCTGATTCCTTTCTTTCTTTCTTTCTTTCTTTCTTTCTTTCTTTCTTTCTTTCTTTCTTTGTACGTAAATATGTTTTCGATTTGTCTATTCTTTTTTCTCTATTCTTTCTGTTCTTTTTTCTAAACCTTTTTTCTTTCTTTCTTTCTTTCTTTCTTTCTTTCTTTCTTTCTTTCTTTCTTTCTTATATCTGTCTGATTGTTTTTTCTTTTCCCAAATCTCTCTCTATATTCTTTCTTTCTTTCTTTCTTTCTTTCTTTCTTTCTTTCTTTCTTTCTTTCTTTCTTATATCACTCTATTTCGTCGATTCCTCTATTCTTTCTTTCTTTTTTTTCCACCTTACTTACTTTGATTCCTGTATTCTATCTTTCTTTTTTTACTTTTTCTTTTTCTTCATCTTTTTTTTCTTAAGTTTTCTCATTTATTTATGTTTACTTATATCTTTCTTTCAGTGATTTTGCACCTCAATATCTTATGATTTCCCGTTCTTTTATAATTGTTTTTCTAAATTAGAATTCTTGAAGTAGCCACTTATGCATAGACGAACATTTTTAAATGAACAATAAAAATGTCGATTCTTCAGTCGATATTAACTGAATATTTAAAGCCCGCAGATAAACCCTGGCATGAGTGTTATAACCAAAGTAATACACTTCTTCCAATTATTCAGTTTAGAGAGCCCCCAAAAAACAGACACACACACACAAAGAACAAACAAGTAATTACATCACCTTGTTTCGAAGTAGACACAAGAATCTTCATTTTCTAAGTATGAGCAAGCAAAAGCAATAGTTTCAACACATCGAAAGTGTTCTTACTTGTGTTTAAGAGACACGGAAAAGTTATCACTGCCGCAATTCTGATATTAAAATTTTAATCATTGTCACTTTAAGTCATTACAGTCTGTTGTCGCTACTTCCTTTCCACGGGCAATAATAAAAGTAATTCTGGTTCCGTTTTACGTTCTTTCATTTTCCCTCGATTTCTAGAAGGTTATTATTTTTTCTTTGTTACTCTTTTTCTCTCTATTCGTTTCTGTAACAGTCACTTAAGTGTTAGTAGATCAGACATTTAATTTATTCATGTATTTTGTGATATCAAATATCGACGGACAGTCGGTAGAAGTCATCAAGGAATTTTCTCTAACTTAGCAGCATCTTCCCGAATAATGTCACCTGTACGGAGACCTTATCAAAGCGGCTCGTATTGTGTACTGAACGTTTTCACATCAGGTGTTCATCAATCACAGCTTCATTATTAAAAAAAAAACATATAAATCACAGCTTCAAGATTAAAAAAAACAACAACCCACAAATCATTGTCTTCCGGGCTGTGGTTCTCTCCACCTTCCTGTATGATTGCGAGGCCTTGACTCAAACAAGAACGGTTCCAACAATCGAAGATCCGAAGAATCCTTCTCATCTTTTGGGAGAACCGCATCACCAACGACAAAGTCCTCTCTTGAACATCTCTCCCCAACGCTGAGGCTACCATCTTTCAAACTCGCCTCCGCTGGGTAGGTCACGTGCCCAGAATGCGTCCTACTCGACACCCACATATCATCATGTTTGGAGATCTCGTCAGTAGCAAGAGGCTACGCGGAGGCCCAAAACGACTCTTCTAAGATTAGTTGAAAACATCCCTGACACAGGTCAAAATCGACCATGAGACCTGGGTAACCGTTTCTGAAAACCCTAACCCTCGGTCGTCCTGGCTTTGGACCATCTGAGGTGGAGACCGAGGCTTTAGTTCAACCGTCAACATGAACAGGATCTGCAAAGTGCTCCCAGGAGCGCCCGATTCGACCAGCCAGATACTTATCATCAGACCTCATATGGTAGTGAAAGCTGAACAGATGAATAGAAAACTGTAGTCTTCTATACGAGACAACTGCAAATTCCTGGACACGTAAAGAGGAAGGAGGACTTGAAAAACTTAATACTCACAGCCATATCGATGGCAAGGGCGATAGGGAAGGACAGCGGGCAAGCTCACCTGACGAGCTTGTGGGAATGGATGGTGGAACTGGAGAAATTTGCGGAGAGACTTGATCACCTACACCCTGGAGGCATAAAGAAGAAAAAGGAAAAACATGTCCATTATTCACTGCTGCCTGGCCAATTCTTTCTTTTCTACAAAACAATATGATAGTTATCTGCCCCTGACTCTATCTGAAATTCTTCTCCAATATTTGTTATTAGCTTAAAAGTCGCACTACAGCAGAATACGAACTGAGCCCCCCCCCACTCCGACCCCAAACTAAATAGAACTCTGGTCCAGCTGAGTCAACAGCAATGATACTTTTGAGAAAATAACTTTGAATTCCTCAATTCACTTCATGGAACTTCAAAACCTCACTTTAGGTCCGAATTGTGCTGTAAGGTCAAGTTCCGGCCAAAATACCGATCTGGCCAAAAGTCCGATTTGGGCCAAAACTCCAATTTGGGCTAAAACTCCAATTTAGACCAAAACTCCGATTTGGGCCGAAATTGCAATTCAGGCCGAAAATAGTTCCTCAAATCACAAAGTCCGCGGTATTTCAAAACCTCTTGTCACGAAACCTCTCGTTTTAATTTTGATTCCTTGGAATTTTGAAGAAATAAAATGATTTTCTTAATTTGCCAAATTTGGAGATATTTTAAACTGAATTTAAAATATTTTTTTTAATTCGCAAAATTTCTGCGTTACTTCAAACTCAATACAGATTAAAAACTTTTAAAATCATTCATTTTTCTCAGTTATTTTAAAATTTGAAACCTTAACTGTTCCCTCCCAAAAAAATCCCAATACTGCATGTTCTAGCAGATATTTCTGATTCCTAAAAGGTATAATATATCTATGTAGAGCAAGTGTGACCCGTGTTACCAGACACACAGATGGACAGAAACAATTTTCTGTTTATTTATTTAGATTTGTTTTATGGTATTAATTCTACGCTGATTTGTCTATAAGGAATATGGCATCAGTTTGAATTTTTTTTCATTAAGACCAGCGCAACGAGATGCAATTTATTTTTTCTATTTCACCAGTTTCTCTCTCTTTCTTTTGATGTCTATTCTCTATTCTCCCCTCTCTCTCTTTTTGTTCTGCTTCCTTTTTTCTCTGTGAAGTGTTTTCTTTTTCAGTCTTTTTTTCTCTTTTTCACTCTGTTTTCTTTTTCTGTCATCTTGCTTTTCCGCGTTTCGATGTTCCCTAACCAAACGAAAGCGATTCCTTGATTTCTTTTATTCTTCTTATCTCATTCCTTTCGGAAGTGACACAACCATTTTCATTGGAATCCCCTCCTTTGCAATTCCGTTTCTGTGTTGCGCTGTAGCGTCCTTTGCATGAATTATTTCAATATTAAAGAACATAGCGAAAGTCGCAAATTGATAAATTCTTGCTTTTGTCCACCGTCTTTTTCTATCGTTTACACTATGCGTTTATTTACTCACTCTCTCTCTCTCTCTTTCTCTCTCTTTCTCATTCTTGCTTTTAGTCACTCTCTCCTTCGTTTCTGTTCTCTATGTGTTGCTTTTCCATTTGTTTTACGTTTTAAAATGTTTTTCTTTTTTTGAAAATGTCCTTTTCTCCGTCATTATATTCTCAAGAAACTTGTAGATTTTTTCCATTTCATTCTTTTCCGTCTTTTAAGAGTCGTTCTTTTTTCTATTCTTTTCGTTTTCTCTCTTTCTCTTGTTTTCTTGTATTCCTTCCGTCAATTCGCTCAGTTATATCTTTCTTCCTCTTCTCTTTTATCGAGCTCTTTCTTTATTTCTCTATCGTCATCATTCTTTCTTTCTTTCTTTCTTTCTTTCTTTCTTTCTTTCTTTCTTTCTTTCTTTCTTTCACTCCCACCTCCAGCTTCGTTTCTTTTATTCACTTCATATTCCTCCATTCCTTTCCTTCTTTCTTTCTTTCTTTCTTTCTTTCTTTCTTTCTTTCTTTTCTCAAACTATTCTTCTTCTTTTCTTTCATTCACTTCTATACATATACCTACTATCTATCTATCTATCTATCTATCTATCTATCTATCTATCTATCTATCTATCTATCTTATTCTTTTCATATCTATCTTTCTCCCCAACTCTCTGTCTATTGATCTATCTCTCCCTGTTCATATCTATCTATCTATCTATCTATCTATCTATCCATCTATCTATCTATCTATCTATCTATCTATCTATCTATCTATCTATCTATCACTTCTCAAATTCCAGCTTCGTTTCTTTTGGTCACTTCACTATCTTCATATTTTTCCTCTTTCTTTCTTTCTTTCTTTCTTTCTTTCTTTCTTTCTTTCTTTCTTTCTTTCTTTCTCCATTTTCATCTCTCCTTTTTCTTTTCTTTCATTCACTTCTGTCCAGGTGCCTTTCTTTCTTTCTTTCTTTCTTTCTTTCTTTCTTTCTTTCTTTCTTTCTTTCTTTCTTTCTTTCTTTCCAGTTTAATTGTTCTTACTCTTTGCATAACTTTTTTTTTCTTTTATCTCCTTCATTTCTCCTTTCTTTCTAACGTTATTTGCTGGTACTCCACTACTTTCGAAATAGTATGAAGCAGATTCTATGTTTTTAAATACTGGATGAATCCACCATTTTCTACTATTGACAAAAGTTAATTGTTGGGTCAATTTGTCAGTTATATCTCCGAGAGAGGTTTTCTTTTCAAATAATTGAATTTTGTCAGATTTATCAGTAAATCATGCAGTTGGAGTTAACCAACAGAAATCATTCATTGATCTGCAAGTAGTAAGGTAGCTATAGACAGCTGGAGATATTTTTTATTCATTTGTTATTGGAATTATGTAAAAACTTCGAAAGGTCGCCTCAAAGAGAAGTTTTCGTAACCAATAGAAACAGTTATATGGGTTTAGCATTTGTGAGGTCAAACTTAGTAAAAACACTGCTTGCTGGCGTGTATAGATATCAGTTGTGATATTGTTTTATTTAGAATATCAGTGAGACGTCCCAATCTCAGTGTGAATGTCTATTTCCTAAGGGCATCGTGCAAAAAGAGGCGGGAAAAGATTCTTCCGTACTTTACGGCAGCAATGTTAACTGATTAATACAACTCGAACTGTAGGTCATATACCACTGAATATGAATAAAGAAATATGAAGGTATGTTTTATTTATGGGATAAAGTGTTCAATATCAGATATAGAGTGTATGGAAATATAAAAGTGAACACTGAAGTCAACGTTCAGAGGCGACACAATATTCCATTCTATATGCAATCATCAGGCCACATTATGATTGCGTTAAGCATGAAACAGTCTGTCGCCTTAGAGCGCTGACTTCAATGTTCACTTTTATATATATATATATATATATATATATATATATATATATATAGTTGTATATTTAGGCAGCAATCCTTCCTTTATGAATGTTTCATTAAAAACGACAGACAAGGTACTACGGTTAAGCTTTTTATTTAATTTTTCTTGTGTTCGAACAAGAGCTTTCTTTTCTGGACAAAGGGTGTGTAAGAACTGTCCAAATGTTTTATATTTCCGAGCGCTTTCGGCTATACCTTTAGCTATTATCAAGGATGATTCGATTTTTCAGCTTAACTGAGTGTGTGCGTTATGTGTATGTCTTAGTGTGTGGTAGGGATGTATCAAGCTCAATGTATTTATTATAACAGAGCATATATATTATACAGTAAGAAATCCAAAATTACATCAAGTGAATATAGTCTATTACAAACCGGCACAATCTTATGTCAGTCTTCTTCAGCCCTAGACTGACTGTCTCAGAATCAGGGGTTTTGAATTTAGTTTAGATAGCGATCAGGAAGAAGGTACACGCCTACTCAAAGGGGCGCCTCGTTTAAGATAAGAAGCCTGGGTTGGTGACAAGTGGAGGGAGTGAGTTATCTCTCTAAGGAGAGATGGCTCGTATTGGAGTTTATTTATGACCAAAGCTTTTAGTTGTATGTAATACGATACTTATTATTTGGAATGGTCAATAAAACATGACAATATTAAAGTTGAAGAATGAAAAAAAAATTAAATATAGTGGATATATAATCGTAATGCATAGATTTTTTTATGAAAAAATCGTTTAACAATATTTTAAAATAAACATTATACAATGTCTACTGTAAATTCGCTGCTCTGATTTAGGAGATCATTATTTTGAGGTCACTTAATATGCAGTTTTTCATTACATAGGTCATTTAAGGACTTACAAATTCTCGTTATTTTAATATTTTCCATAAACTTTTTGTGTATATGCATCGAGTCATTATTTCTGGTCTCTCATTTAGAAGGTTTTTCTGGTCTGGAAATGTCATTATTATTTTGCGATGTACAGTATTAGCGAAAGTTTGAAAATCGGACATTTTAAAATTCCGCATATTAGCAAGTAATAGAAATAGCGTAAATGTTCTTTAAAAATTATCCAACACGAAAAAAAATTTGCATAAAAAAACGAATCAGGAATAAAGAAAATTGGAGAATCGTAAATGATAGACATGTTGATAAAAATGTTTACAAATTGTTGTCATTCGAATAGTTAATCTTTTTTTTCTTTCCTCTTTCTAAAATCTGATCAAGAAAAACAACATTGGAAATCTCACGAATTCTTTAGTTATTTGATACATGCTGGCATCTACATTCCAGCTGGGTTCATTTCTTTCTTTTTACCATTTACAATTAATTTCAAATTTCTTTGTATCTGCAGAATCAAAACGACTTAAAAAAATCTCTTTCCTAGTCGACAACCGCGTGTATCTTATGGTCAAGGGAAATCAAACTGAAAAAGAAAATACGATTATCATGAACAGCAGAAAGAACGCTTAGAATTATTTTCAAACCTCACATCATCATAACCATCATTTCTACTGGCGTTATCATATATATATATATATATATATATATATATATATATATATATATATATATATATATATATATATATATATATATATATATATATATATATATATATATATATATATTTATTTATTTATCTATTATAAATTAACTGATTTAAAAATATGGTTTCATCGCTACACACGAATTACCATGTTTCAAAAGCCAGAAATCCAAAAAATTTCAAATTCAATTATATTAAATTCGCTTGAAGATGAAACAGAACTAATACTTTTAATTTAATACAACTGAATTTGAAGTTTTTGTTTTCTGTTTTTTGAAACATGGAGCGATGAAACCATATTTTTAAATCAGTTAATTTAAAATATTTATGATTTATAAATTTACATTGAGCAGTTTTTTGTAAAAATAAAAATATCTATAAGAACACCGGATTACATATCTTCCTGTTCTTCCATTTTTTTTAACTATATATATATATATATATATATATATATATATATATATATATATATATATATATATATATATATAACGATTGCCTGAAACGAAGATCAACTCACGACTGATTTGGCATCAGTCGGGGATTTTTTCACTAAGCTATCGGCTCTTGGCAGAGAAAAAGGTGGATTTGCGTATTTTTGCGGCAAGTTCTGAATGTGGTAAGGATCCTACTACATCATTTGCTATAATATAAGTGGCTACAGCTGAATCTGGTGTGAACTAAGACTGACTAATTGACTTCAGTTGATAAATTTCTGTGGTAGAAAACTTTCCATGACTGAGACCATATTCTAACCCATTGCACTAAGACGATTATCGATGCTACAAGAAGTTTCGTCCGTACTTTGACAGATCTTGCTTTTCATCCTACTGGACGTCTAACCTTCCTCCTCACCAGAAAACCCTCGTGGACAAACCCATTTTGTTTTCGGTATTCCGACCACTCGTCACATAGCACTATCCTACATGGTATTAATTGCACTCATAGATCGACCTTGAAGAAAGGTAAGATTTTTAAGGTTATGCCAACTTCCGACAAAACCGAAAACAGTCGAGCATTTGCCAATAAATAAAACATCAATAATAACCTTTCTGGAAGAAGATAAAAAAAAAAAAACGAAAGCTCATTTTGAAATGCAGACACAGTAGTAAATTCCTACTCCGCTACCAATAACAACAACATCGGGATCCCGCTAAACTAAGTATTATCCCTGAGTCTAATAAAGTTTATTCCTAATATCAAAATGCAAAACCGAAGCAAAGGTACAGAACAATTAAATTAACTAATTGTATAAATAAAATAACCAGGAACAACTTAAAACTTTAAAAAAAAAAAAAAAAAAAAAAGAACAGGGAAAAACCAGTTCTTTCTTTCCTCTCATTTTTCATAATCGTAATTTGATTATATACTAGGTTTGATCAAAATGTATCGGTACTGGTTGTATAAAAAAGAAAACTACAACACATATCAATTCGGCATTTAATCCTCTTCGAAGTAGTCCAGAGTCGTTTCCATTTTTTGTGATGCCAACGAATACTCTTGTCACTTTCGTAAATGTTCGTTGCAGTAGAGACTTTGCAATTGCATGTATCACTATAGTAAGCCGTTGAACAATACTGGTGTCACAAGCCTTCGAATATCACTCGCACTAATAATACTTGCTCGATAATACTCGTATAGCGATCTGAATATCAGAAATAGTATAGTGAATAGATTAGAGAATAGCGGTCACTATAGTAATAGAGGATAGGATAGAAATAGAGATCTGAATAGTAATAGAGGATAGACTAGAAATAACGATCATTTAGACGTCACGCTACTTTCTATATATGCTTTTCCTCTATGGTCAGGTGGTCTACCTAATTCAATAATGAGATCGTTTGTATTTACTCTCTGGCGATCTGTGTTCAAACTCAAGTGTCGACAGCGACACTTTATTCCTATATAACACCATTGATTGAGGCATTCCTGGAATTCCTTTCATTTGGTGGGTGGTGAGAGCGGGCAGCTGCCTCGTCGTATTCTCTTGTATTTCTTCGACATCTTTAAATCGTATTCCTTTCAAGCGGGATTTGATTTTTGAAAAGACAAAAAAGTCGCAAGGTGCGATTATCTGGGGAAGATGTTGAACCTGGGCAATATTGTGCTTAGCCAAAAACTGCCGCACAAGCCATGATCACTAATGGAACGTCCATTGTGTAGTGAAAAGACCGGCTTTCTAAGCACTGCTAAAAACACCGGAAGTGAGCGAGAACGTTATATCCTAGTGTGCATGCGCAATAGAATACAAGGTCAGTCTGTGCCAAGCGGCCTCACTCTGCGTCCTATAGTTCTCTTAGCAAATGAACAGTCCCGATACGCTTTGATCGTTCGTCGTATCGGGCCCGCATGGTCTACGTATTGCTTTTGGCGCTAAACTTACGCTCAAGATGCAGTATCGACTCTTATATCCGTTTATTTATGGCAGTTTTGTAATAAATGTAATGTTTGTTTTGTTTTACAGCATATCAATCCCAATGGGTTATTTAATTTCCACAAGATATTTTTGCTCGCAATATTTTTATCCAAAAATTTATTGCTGTTAATATTTCTTTTTTTCAAAAAAAAATATTGCTTGTAATATATTTTTTACAAAAATATATTTCTGGTAATATTTTTTCCTTCAAAAGTTGATCGCCGGTAATAATTTTTTCTTCAGATATTTATTGCTTGTAATATTTTTACAAAAATGTATTGCTGGTATTAAAACTTATTTTTATATTTTCTTTATGTTTTACCCCAGTTTGGGGGTTAACTAATTGCCTATAGCTGGCACTCCCTAACAGGCTCATGATGGACCTGGGAACACCAATAATTAAGAGGTGGTTTCACGCTCCTAAAAACCTCCTGAGCAGAGGCCTTGCTGCCGGATGTAGTTTATCGTCTTACCCAGTACGCGGGTGTAGTTTATCGTCATACCTAGGATGGGATTTAAAGTGTACCGTCTGTTATACGCGCGGCCGGATTATTATTATTGCTGCTGTTGTTGTTGCTGTTTGTTAAGCTTTTATTTGAAAAATTAGACTTGACTCATTCAATTAAAGTCTCGATAAGTCTTAATCGATTGTCGTATAGGATCTCCAAAAGTAGTAGTGGCACATAGTCTCAGTATTCCCTGTGGCACTAAACCGACGCTCAGGATGCAGTGTCGATTCTTACATCCTTTTATTTATGGTAGTTTTGAAATAGAATTAAAGTGTACCGTCTGTTATAAGCGCACTCATATTATTATTATTGTTGTTGTTATTATTATTATTATTATTTTGTTTTTATTATTATTATTATTATTAATGTTGCTTCTGTGGTTTATTAAGCTTTTTACTTGAAAAATTAGACTTGACTCATTCAATTATGGAAACAGAACACTGCTGCAAATTGACTTTGTTTCTGAATAGCCATGATTAGAAATGATAGGAGATACAGTGTCTCAGGAAAACAGTACACCTTATCACTTTGGATTCCAAATGAGACTGTTTCTAAATTAATATTCTCATAAAAAAATATGAATTGAAAACGATAGACTGATCTCATAAGCAGCATAATAGCTGTGTATCTGAGTCAACTGAATTTCTTTTAATGGTTGACATGTAAAATTTATACAAAATCATTCTCTCGATATAATCAGTAGATTGGTATAACTAATACGGTTAAGAATATTACTGATAGTTCAAGCCAAAGCGTATCTGTAAAATGTCTGTCTTGCTTTACTTAATGCTAGTGGACATATTGAAATTATCTGAAAAGTAATCAATCCGAAAATGTAATTAAGCTTTTAACTGAAAATTTTCGACATTGAATTTACGGGAAGGATTTTATGAGGCGGTTACGCTCAACAAGCATGAGATCTATTATATATATATATATATGTGTGTGTGTGTGTGTGCGTATATGTAGTCATCCACATACAAGCCTGTTCCACAGCTCATCCGATTGCTTCTAGCTGGGATCGAAACTCGATCGACTTGGCGTCAGGCAGAGATCTTACACCAAAACAATCGGTGCACGGCAGAGAAAAGGAAATTCTAACGTATTTTATGTGTATAAACGCCAGTGGGCAAGAGGGCTTAGTTCGTAATTGAAGATTATATATATATATATATATATATATATATATATATATATATATATATATATATATATATATATATATATATATATATATATATTAGATTACTTTAAACAAATTGTAAAGATATATAAAGATATATAAACAAATATATGTATGAATTGCATATAAATGAAATTCAATTATAACTCATTTTGATGGCCATTTCACCCCCCAGAATAATCTCCCTGGGGCTTGTCATTGCTAAAATGTTTGTTCTTATTTATATATAAACGTTTCTTTATATATATATATATATATATATATATGTGTGTGTGTGTGTGTGTGTGTGTGTGTGTGTGTAAGTGTGTGTGTAAAAGAATCCGTGTGTAAGTAATCGAAGTAGATCCTGTCAATATCAAATTTTGAAACTTAAATACTTCTAAAGAGAGCTCAATATATTTTTTATTGTAAAGCATATAAGTGAATTAAAATCAATAAAAAACAAACAAATTACTCCATACAAATGGTCATTTACATACATATATATATATATATATATATATATATATATATATATATATATAATTAAAGAATATTATTAATTAAAGTATATCAAACACTAAAAATCCAATAATTAATGATAATTTTATTGTCATTTGTCATAGACTTCTCCCTATATCCTCCTGGTAATTCCGTACACATTACCATGTTGTATCTATCTATCTATCTATCTATCTATATATATATATATATATATATATATATATATATAGTTCAGAGAAAGAACAAATGGACTAAAATTTCACAGTACGTAGCATTTACTTTTTTAAAAAGTGCTCAATACAAAGTAGAGCAAAATACTATGATAATATTTTTATTATAAGAGATTATAATAAAAACATTTTAAATCGCTACAGAAAAGTATTTGAATTTCAATACTATGGTTGTACTTCGTCAGGCGATGGTTGGTAACTGGTGATAAAAAATGATTTTTTTAGGGAAATTTATAAACCAATCGTTACCTCTTTCCGAAAGTTAACGGTGGAGGTCATAAGGTCAGAATTAAAAATGAACTTGTAGGTATATCTTGATTAACCAATTGAAAATCAGATCTACGCTAAATAAAAAAATAAGGTCAGAAGGTGAAAGTGGATGAGTTATTTTTTCATGCAACGATTTTTTTTCATGTCACGTTTTATTTTTGCCGCTTTCAAATTTGCATTTTATACATTGATCTTTGTTACAACAAATCCCTTGCGAAGTTTCAATTGTTTCATACAGAGGAAAATGATCGTGGTGGATACGTTCACACGGACCCTTTCTTTTGTTGCCTCTCATAAAATCATGGTAAGAATGGAGAAATATGCTCTCATCAATATATGCACACTCATTCATGTCCCGTAGACTCCACTAGGGAATACAAGGCCATTGTTCTTAACACGCTAAGCGTTGCTTTTCTTGTTTCATTAGCAAGCCAAAGCGGTTTTGAATTCAAAGTTGTCCTTTTCTTAGATTGCCGACTAAGGGTGAAGAGTGCAGTCTGTTCTGATATTTAACCCATAGTTTGGGAAGCGAGCAGAGATGGGATCATACTTTTCCGAAGGATATTTATTTGAAAGTGAATATAACGACGTCTCCAGATGCCTTGATCTATCCCCTATCCTTCTCTTCATCCATTCCTCTATCACTCATCTTTGCTCTCATTCCAAATCTCTGTAGCCACCTGCGTGCTAGTGGCTTCCCGCCTTACTTGGGGTGAAACGCTTAAAAAAAAAAAAAAACACAAGCGGAATTCGAATTCGCCGATTTCTCATTGCGATCCTCTAAACATTACGCCATCTTTAATTCAATGCAAAAGGAGGTAATAACAGATTTTTTTTGTAGCATAGTAATCCAAATAATTTTCTCAATGACTTTACAAGTAGAAAGATTTTACAAGTACAAAGTATAAGGAAACAACAGAAACGCGAGCTTACATATTCGCTCCAGCCATCTTTTATTTTAATTTAAAGGGATTTCCGTTTTTATCAGACAGCGTAAAGTGAACTGTTAGAAATCTTTTCAGATTGGGTTAATTACTTTATGCTTCATTCATAGATTTAAAATTAGCGGTATTAATCATTGGCCCGATTATTTTATTAATATTCACGGAATTTCGTTTCACTCTCCGCTTTTTATACCATGCTTTCATAGAAAATAATAAAGAAACGTTTAACTAGTTTTCGATTCAGTGTCACGCTAAATTAATATGTAGTGATACATATAATTATTCCACATTTATAAGACCTTCAGGACGTTAGTGATCATGACGCTCCACAACTTCTTGCATTTTTAACATAGTTTCCCTGTTTCTAACATACAACATATTATAGATACTTTTCTTCAAATTCCATTATAAGCCCGTGAAATCCCGGTGCTCACAGTAATATCAGAAAATGGTAAAATTAACGATTCCATTATCCGAAAATATTTAGCATTAATTGATTCATTACCGTTGTTGTTGAAATCTATAAATTCTTTTTCTAAAGACAGTTTTTTTTTCAGGAAATTAACCTTCTCAAGTGCACGAACCCTTGGAGGTGTTTCTAGAACTGACCGGTGTTTCCTTTCTAACCTGTTCGTTAAGGTAGTTTGCAATCTGACATCTTGATTATGTTAATTCACTTCGAGTTTTCCATTCGCTTTGTTGCTACTGTTAAAAATCCTCAAGTTTATGTTGTTTGGCAAATATTTTTTTGTGATTCTGTAGCATCAATCGACAAGGTCCTACAAATTACAGTCCTCTTCAAGATTCAAAGATTAATTCACATGAAGCCATTCTTAATCATTGAAATGGGAATGCTTTCGTGTGCAGTTGATAGTTCAGACATTTCTGAAGAAGTTCGGTACCACGCATTTTCCATCCACATATCTAGATCTGAAAAGAACGTGACGAATTCTTAATGTTTCGTTTTTTTAAATCTGACAAGTCTATTTAAGAACATGACTTAGGTTCTTAGATTATTGTTTTTGTTTTGTGTTCTTTGATTAATATTTTTTTTTATCTAAAAGTATTGAACAAAAGTAACCCTACCGCAGCCAAATCTGTGTTCAGTGTCCTTATCTCTTATAGTAAATTTGTCATAACTGATCCATACACCAAGCTCTTTGAAGTTTTAGCGTTTATTGATTCTGCATCGTCAGTTATTTATGATGGATTCTGTGTCGGTGTCACCATTGCTTTCATTCCAATTCCAGATCATAGCTTCGGTTTTGGAAGCCTTACTTCTTGAAATACATAGTAAAGAATTAATTAATTTTTCGTCTTAGATATTTTGAAATGCTTGTAAGATCATTTCTAGTGTTTTATTATAATTTTGTCACTAATTTAGTTTCTGGACTGCGAGGCGTTGTGAAATAATTACCCAACTGGTTCTTTTAATTTATTATAATAAATGTGGGATTTCCTATGTTTCTGCTTTGGGAGACATCGGGAAATAATTATAAGAGTATTTATTTTCTGTTTTTATTATAAATCTGGCAGTTTAAGAGTTTCTAGAGATCAAAATGATTTTACAATTATATCTATTCCGTTTTATTGTAAAAATAATAAACGATTTGTTTCTGGATAATGAAACATTGAAATACTTTTAGAATCATCTATCTGTTTTTTATATATATATATATATATATATATATATATATATATATATATATATATTTCTTCTATCTGGGAAGCGAGAAATAATATCACTTTCATTATTTAAGTCGCTCTCTCACAGACGTTTCGTCACTTCCTCTTTTCTACAAATACTTTCACGATAACTACTCCTACGAGCTACTTTCGCTAGTTCCCAGACTGCAGGAATTTAAACGTGCTACTCGGTCGGTATCTCAGTCCCAACCTTTCACTGTCGAAACAGTTAAATGTAGCCGTCTCTTCTACTCCAGTAGCTTCATGTCTCACACTTCCCGTCTGTGGAATTACCTTCCTCTTACTTGCATCCCTGATAGATATAATCTACAACTATTCAAATGCAATGTCAATCGACATCTCCAGATGCCTTGATCTATTCCCCGTCCTTCTCTCCATCCTTTCCACTTTCACGCCTCTTTATTTTTTCTCCCACTTTCGCTAACCCCTTGCGTGCTAGTGGCACTTCAGCCTTGCTTGGGTGAAATGTTAAAAAAAAAATGTAATCTTTAAACTCATTTCTTCAAAAAACAGTAACGATTTGGAAAAAATCTTGTATCATTATTTATCATCAACCGAAGTTCCAAATTGAGTGCAATACCCTTTTTGGTTATTGACCTGCCCTATTTTCTGGGTACTGACAAGTGTGTAATTATGAAACTCCGACTCCACTTATGATTTTGATCTGACGATTCTATTAGGATCCTGGTGAGGAAAACATGTATATGTATGAATATATATTTTATACCACTGTTTTATTAACACCAACAATCAGTGTACGATATATATATATATATATATATATATATATATATATATATATATATATATATATATATATATATATATATATATATATATATATAATTATTTATTCGACAATTATAACATAAATATGTTATAAAATCACTTACAAAAATAGCTGCAGGAATTTAAACGTGCCACTAGGTCGGTATCTCAGTCCCACCCTTTCATTGTCGAAACGGTTAAATGTGGTCGTCTCTTCTACTTCCATAGCTTCATGTCTCGCACTTCCCGTCTGTAGAACACCCTTCCTCTTATTTGCTTCCCTGATAGCTATAATCTCCAAATATTCAAATGAAGCAACAATCGACAGATGCCTTGATCTATTCCCCGTCCTTCTCTTCATCCTTTCCTCTTTCACGTCTCATTACTCTTGCTCACACTCTCTGTAATCCCTTGCGTGCTAGTGGCACTGCCGCCTTGCTTGGGGTGAAAAGTTTTTTTAAAAAATGTGACAATTCGTATATTTCGTGAAATGATCGTATGGTTTAAAATGGGACATTTCATTTAAGATATTTACACTATTAACACCTGTCGGACTGTTGTAATCTTTATTGCCATATACACGACTTTTCAGTCGTTGCACGATTCGGCTTTTTTTTTCAGGTGATGGAAAGAATTTTTTCTAAGTTTGCTAAACATAAATACAATATGGGTAACAGTAATGCAGAGAGATAGAGAAAAAAATAACCATAACAAAAATTGTAATATAAGCTCTGGTAAAAAAAAAATAGTTTATAACCGAAATTCAACCACTGATGTCTGCAAAGAGTTTTGATTTCAGTACCTGACGGTAGCGGAGATAACAAAAACTTTTTTTCATTTGAGCTACTAATAGGCCTTTTTAAAAAATCTGCATCACTCCATGCAAGGCAGTAAAGCCACTAAGACGCAAGGAGGTTACAGGGTGTGCAAGAATTAGGAATAGAAACATTGATAATGAGCGGGAAGAGGAAAGTGTAATCAGGTGGAAAGTAGATAGCAATTGGCATTGCCTTTACATTTTTGCAGATTAAAGTTGGCTGGAAAGCCTGGAGCCGAAAGGTAGTTCCAGAAGCGAAAAGTGAGAGTAAAAGAAACTGTTAGCATAGAACTTACGGCTACATCTTTCCACCTCTACTGTAAACAGATGGGATCTCGACGCCAGTCTAGTACGGCGCTTAAATTTAAAAAGCCTAGGGACCATAGAGAAGAACTAAAAATGGCACGTTGAATTAGAACAATCTATCTCCGTGGACTAACTAAAGAATTCGGTTCAAAATTCCAATGTATATCACCTGAAGAAGGTCAGAGCGTACAACAATCGAAACGTCGTGAATATGACAATGAAGACGAGGACAACAGTCTGAATAGCCTAAATGGTTACTATACCTCATCTCAGAAATATAGACAGATGCATTTTAGATGTAATCCGTCTATCTTAGCAATCGTAGCAAAATTTATATGCTGTTTTTTTTTTTTTACTTTATTGGCTTACGGTTACATCACGTTGAAACATCAGTTCCTGTACGATCATTGTAGTTAAGCAACATCGAGCCTAGTCACTACCTAGTACTGCAAGTGGTGTAAGGAATAACGGCTCGAAATTGGAAATCAGAAGACGAAGTTCCAATTCCAGTCGAGTTCGTTGTATTCTCTTGTGTGCAAATAACTTTGGGAAAGGTTTAGATTTACTTTTCTCCAAATACTATGGGTTAAATAGTAGAACTTGAATCTGCAAAAATCATTCCTGTCCCAAAAACATTTAAACATTTAAAAAAATATTTTCTGGCTTTAAATAACCTGTAAAGGGTTGATAAACCGTAGAAAACGACTTAATTTTGTATTTTATTGCTACTTTGTGAATGTTTACAGTTTCGTACATTCCGAACGTTACCAAAAAAGCAACAAAAACAAAGATAAAAAAATAAAAAAGAACAAAAACAGCAACAGGAATTGATTAAGTAATTGTTAAGATGAAGTCATCCAACAACAATCAAGATGAGGAGAACACTAGAACCCCAGTAAGCAGAAGCTTATGAAGCTACAGAGTAATCCAGAATAGAAAATTGTCGATCTGTAAGCAATTCATTGTTGAAAATGAAATTTGTTGAGTATTCGACAATCCCAAATTATTTTGACATTATTTATTTCAAAACATTATCTTGTGAGCATTTTCCAAACGTAAGAAAATTGATTCAGAATTCTATTTACGGGTCTTGAACGACGGACAGGTATGATCATGCCTTTTCAGTTGTGAATTTATTGAAAAACAAAACGAGATTGGAATTACCAGATCAGAATTTCAAGGATTATCTTCCGTTCTCAATAAGTAATTTCATTCCAAACATTAAATGTTGAACGAAATGAAAACTAGACTAGAAATCTAATTCAGGGACGTAATGCTAAGCTTGTTTTGATGTAAATTAAGTAAATATATCGAAATGCGTAACATATATCTAAATCATTTTAGTATGATTAATAGGAATTTACGTTTACAAGACGCATCAAAAGTTTTGGATAGTAAAACTGATGCATGATATGTGAAAAGATGGTTTTTATAACGTCACGTTTGCGTAAAAAAACAAGGTACATAATTACTTGTGAAAAATTTCTCAGAGTTTACCTCTAGAAAAAGACAATATTTATAAATGTAAAAGGCAATAGGAAAACTGTAATGGTTGTCGACGCGTTTAGTCCGATGTGGACTTTCTCAAGGCGGAACGAAATGAATTTATTAAACAAATAACTAATAATAACAAAACAAAATGTCCTTAACAATTGGAAGAATTTAGAGAACGCTTTTTCATACTGTTAACTGAAATTACGTCAAAATCTGTCAATTATCCAAATATTAATCTACGCCTCGGCTTTTTCCTATTTCACCTTAATTAAAAGAATTACTTCTCTCCCAAACAAACGTACAGAACAGTATCAAGAAATCAAAAAGAAAATGGTTGAATCAGTCAACACAGCAATAAAAACAATATCTCTACACATGACAGTCCAGCCTGACGATCCGCGTAGGTGAGACCTAGGTAAGTTAGTCTGGCTCTTTAGGTTTATTTACTTAGTTTGCTCTACTTAGCGTATTGAGCACTTTGTTTAGTTATTTTACTTTACTCGTATCGGAGTTTTTTTTTCTTTGGACTCTGAATTTAGTTTCTAGACGATTATATTCGCCGAAAGTACATGTTCTTAGTTCTTTCTTTTTTTACCCTTTTTTTCTCTTGGGTATTAGTTTATTCATTTACAAGCTAAAACACCTAAGGTTTTGCCGGACGTGTATAGCTGCTTACATTTATGAGGTTATATATATATATATATATATATAAGGTTAATGGTCAGATCTGAATCAGACCAGGAAACAGTAGTATTGAAAGTAGTAGTGATTGGTATATAGACACCGCTTCCATTCTCCCGTGGAAATTCGAATATAGACAAAGTTGATGTCCTTGTTCTCTTTGGAGTAAATTGTTGCCTGGTAAATCACGTTGGATGTCCTAAATTTCCCATTTACTGGACAAAGATCTTGGTTTCTACAGTTACATGGGGTATCTATACTAGGTGAGTTTTTGCTGTCATAAAAATTATTAAGGATAGTTCCATTATGGGAATTGATAATTTTCAATATATTATTTGTGCAGGAATAACTAATTTTGACTATTCTTCTATTGAAGACTTTCCTTAGGGTTTGGTTCTTTTTGAAATGTTTATTTATTAGTTTTAGGAACTCTTGACCAATGTTAATTCTTGATAACCTACAGAAGGTGGGTTTTGAACCATATTATACTTCTTTTTTCTTTTTCTGCTCTTATTACTATTGTTATCTGCATTAGTGTTACTTATAGTGTATAAGTATGAAAGTTTAGACACTTTTTTGGAGTGCCTTTTTCGTACAGTCCTTTGTTTTTATTAAAGATATATTTATTGGAAGATAGTTTACTAATCCTAGTACCAACAATATTGGGTATCTGTTTTAAGATATCATTGGGGTGGTTTGAGTCTACATTAATGTAGTTCGGAATTTCATGGTGTTTATGGTAAGGTTTAAAGGTGTTGGTGTTTAGGTCAAGGTTGGTATCTAAATAATCTACAATTTTTAGGTTGGATGAGATTTCTATCTTGAACCCCAGGAACTTGAAAGCTCTAATAATTTTCTTCTGCAGTTTCATAGTGTACCATTGCTATTAGGGATATAAATTAGTCTATCGTCTCTATATAGACCTAACTACTTTGGATCTCTGATTCTACAAAGGAATACAACAATGTAAAGTCCTACTAGGTCAGCTACCTGGGATGAATGATACGCTCCCATAGGAACGTCAAAATCGTTAACCTTGCACTTAATACAGGTGGATTGGCTAAGTGATAAGAGTGATTAGTTGGCGACAAGAATGATATTGAGTTCAATATCCGTTATATCTAATGTAGTTCTCCGCAAAGTTAATCAAGTCAATTAATAGAGCTCAAGAAATCAAGGAATATCGAACCTTTGGAAGGTGGCTTTGTTTTTGTCACTAATGTTATTGAACCATTTAATGGTATATAGGCATAGGTGCAGGTATGCGTGTGGAGACACACACACACACACACACACACATATATATATATATATATATATATATATATATATATATTATTAAATATAGCAGACAATGTATGTGTATTATGTCTCATCATGACCCGTTCTAATGTTTGCTTTAATTTCTGTTGAAAATAAAGACAAAAATTGTCCAACATTTGGATATTTTTTTATGAAGTTGGCCCAAAAGCTTTCGGCTCACAAGAGCCATCCTCAGAATGGCTATACGGACATGAAACAAAAATATCCACCGGCAAATCTGATATTTTGTTATTTTGACATAGGAAAATGCTATGCGACGATAACGGTCACGGAATATCAGATGCAGATCGTAAGTTCAAGATGCAGTTCTATGATGTCATACCACGCGACAGACCAAAGTATTACAACAGAACCAATGTCTAGATGCAATTTGATGTGTTGTGATTAATTTGAAATGTAATTTTGTTGAGTGTGGCTTGCTTCATTTTAATGTAGATGGCCTCCAATATCTGTTGCCCCAATACACTATATATATATATATATATATATATATATATATATATATATATATATATATATGTGTGTGTGTGTGTGTGTGTGTGCGCGCGCGCGTGTATGTGTGTGTGTGTCAGCCTTATATCCTATATATAATTATTGTATACCATTCAGCATCTCTAATCTTGAGTAATCAAATTTTACTACAATCATAAGACTTCCTAATATTTAACATATGGTACATATGTTAATATATGAATGTAGTAAGAGTATTTAAAAGCTCACTTATCGATACATATTAGATTAGGGGTTGAAGAAGTGACCTAGGAATATATACCTAGGGAAATATTTAGGGATTATACATTGACACCGAACAATAATTTTAATTCGTTGTCACCTTTGTCTTGTAATTCTGTCTAATTATGGTTAAGTTAATGCCAGGGTCTTTCTAACTTAACTAAACTCCTCGTATTATCAGTAGAAAATGTTTCATCCTAACATAGGGTATTTGTAGATACATGTCAGCTAGCATATGTAGGTATGTGCTTGAATGTAGATATCTAAGTGTATGTTAGTATAGACAACACGCGAGTAGGTATTCTTAACGTGGACTAACGCATATATATATATATATATATATATATATATATATATATATATATATATATATATATATATATACATATATATTCACACAAAACTAATGCAAGGTTAATGATTTTAAATGGCAGAGACATCCATCTGCAAACAATTCAAATATTACACAAAAAACCTTAGATCCGTTATGAAATGAATTGATCCTTGTTCATATAAATTTCTGCCGTATTAGTTGTTATTTTACACAAGCTTTCGTCTGTTCATACAAACATCTTCAGGTATATAATAGATGTTCTTGTTTTTTTCTCTTAGTAATAAGAGGACATCGAAAATATATGTGTATTGTATCCGAAATGCTATTGAACAAGGATCAATTCATTCATAACCGATCTAAGGTTTTTGTGTACTATTTGAATTGTTTGCGAGATGGATGTCTCGCCATTTAAAATCATTAACCTTTGCATTAGTTTTGTGTGAATAATTCATGTATTTGTAAATTGATTGCACGTTTATTGTAATTTAAATATCTGATCCATGTGCGACTTTTGGTTAATAAGTGCGACATTACTGTAATTATTGAACAATATAGTTCATGCCACTTTGACAGTAAAATTTACCAGTAAAATAATTTGTTCATTACCATATTTGGTATAAACGCAAACATTTTAAAAAAAGAAATTCAAAAATCAAACTCAGCGTTGCTTTGGCGCGTTCAAAAACCAATATCTCATTTTCAATAGCATTTCGGATACAATACACATATATTTTCGATGTCCTCTTATTACTAAGAGAAAAAAAAGAACAACATCTATTATATACCTGAAGATGTCTGTATGAACAGACGAAAGCTTGTGTAAAAATAACAACTAATACGGCAGAAATTTATACGAACAAGGATCAATTCATTCATAACGGATCTAAGGTTTTTGTGTACTATTTGAATTGTTTGCGAGATGGATGTCTCGCCATTTAAAATCATTAACCTTTGCATTAGTTTTGTGTGAATAATTCATGTATTTGTAAATTGATTGCACGTTTATTGTAATATATATATATATATATATATATATATATATATATATGAAAACAGGAAAACTGTACTAGTTGCCGACGCGTTTCGTCCAGTGTGGACTTTTCAAGGCATTGACGAAACGTGTCGGCAACTACTACAGTTTTCCTATTGTCAATTTTATTTATAAATATTGTCTTTTCTACAGGTTAACTCTGAGAAATTTTCATATGTATATATATATATATATATATATATATATATATATATATATATATATATATAATATAATATAATTCCAGTAATTGTGCTTCTTCTCCATATCCCTCGACTAAGTCCCCTATAACATGCTCTCCCCCTTTCTTTCTCCAACCAAACAGTATCTGACTACAAACTGATAACATAAACAGTTTGAAAATTCCTGCGAATTTTAGAATTAAAATTCTTAGGTGAAAATCGTTATCAACTAAAGATGATAACAAGTGTAAATAAAATTTGCTCTGTTTAATGAAAGTAAACATTGAGCGCTCTTTTGTATATATATATATATATATATATATATATATATATATGCGAGTCTTAATAACACAATATATATATATGTTGTGTTAATATGTGCCCCCATATATATATATATATATATATATGGAGGCAAGTGTCCCCCCTCTCTCTCTCTCTATATATATATATATATATATATATATAAGCTCATTTTCTCCATCAAGATTTTCATTCCTGTAATTTACTGCTACCAGCAAGCAGAAAAATATTTTTCTTCTGATGATGGCCATGTTGGCTGAAACTAGTCAAGGAATCTAAATGAAATAATAATAAAAACGAAGGAATATTAATATACAACCCAATGTGTCTGAAGATTTTAATTTTTAATATTTTTTATTGTTCAATATATATATATATATATATATATATATATATATATATAGATAGATAGATAGATAGATAGATAGAGAGAGAGAGAGAGATAGATAGAGAGAGAGAGAGAGGAGGGCAGTCAGGCAGGCATGGTGGAGTAATGGATAGAGGCTCGGACTGAGGAATCGGAGTTCTAATTCCAGTCGAATCCATTACATTCATTTACGTGCTAATATCCTTGGGAAAGGTATGAATCCTCTTCTTCTCCCCCTCAGCTATGGGTAAATTGTAGGACAGACTGGGTTCTATAGCCTTGGATGGCGACTGGTCTACTGCAGAAAGAAATAGCACCCTACTACTGGAAAAATCTGCCTCGTCAGTTATGTATTGAAAGATACATGATCGCCTAAGCCGGTGTTTCAATGTGTTACGGCCGTAAGAATATACAGGTTATCCAAAAATTTTGACATCATTTTAAAAGCAATTATCTTGAAAACGACAAAGTCTGGCTCAATTAAATTGAACAGTTTAGGTGTTGAACATCTTAAGTTTATTATGGGACCGATTTCATAAGTGTTCAATATATACACCGCCCGTGACTGGGCACACGTCAAGTCAGTAGTTAAGCTCTTGTCAAACACCCTGATGTTGATAATGGTCTACCAGATCCTTTAGCTCTACATCAGCAGCCTTCTTCTTTAAATTTTTGGCACCAAGTCCAAATTTGTTTGCTAGTTGGTAAAGTTTTTCAAAAGTTTTCATTGAAGGCTTACTGCACAGTCTTGGGTGACTGTGTGCGAGCATATTCCAAGACACAAAATGAATTCTCTTTGGCAGTGAACGGCATGGCTCAACCTGAAAACAGAACAAAAATAAAACATTAAATATAAAATCTTGCTCTGTTTTCTATACAGTCTGTGAAAATTTGAGGTTATTTCAACAAGAATTGCCTAAATTATTGACCTGCGAAATGATATCAAATTTTTGGGGACACCCTGTATTTTTCTCCAAAACATCTTTGTTGAGGCAAAGATATTAAAAGTTGGCATGGCTCTAATTCCTTCGTTTGGGATTCCTGTAAGAAATCCATTTTCAACGTCATTTTGCCATTCTTTTAAACATTCAGTAAATTCTCTTGCTATTTTGATGATAGATGCTGTCCTGGCTTCAGACAAATTAACATCGTTCGGTATTTTCAAATAGTTTTCTCTAGATTTGTTTTCGGTTGCAGTCTTTGATCGAGATAAACATTTTCTCTATTTTAAACCTTTGTCTTTCATCCATTTGCCATCATTTAACACCATAACAATGTTATTTGCTTAATCCAGCGTATATTTTCAGAAGCCGCCACTGATAATATTTAAGTCGAAATATCATAGTATATTTAAGATAATTAACGGACAATAATTCAAAATTCTTAGAAAGAGAAGGAGAAGCGGGAGAAGAAGAAGGAGGGTGCGGAGGAGACGAAGTAGAAGGAGAAGAAGAATACGAAGGAGAAGAAGATGAAGATGAAGATGAAGAAAAAGTCGAAGGAGCAGAAGATGAAGAAGAAAAAAGATGGAGAAGAAAAGGTAGTTGAAGAAGAAAAAGATGAAGAAGAAGACGACGAAGAAGTTGAAATAGAAGGAGATGGAGAAGAAGAATTAGAAAAAGGAGGAGACTAGGAAGATAAAGAAGCTGAAAAATTAAGAAGAATATGAAGGAGAAGGGGAAAAAAGAAGAAAAAGAAGTAGGCGATGAAGATGATGATGATGAAGAAGGAGAAGATGAAGAACAAAAAGAATAAGAAGCAAAAGAACGACATGAACAAGAAGAAGAATAAGACGGATAAGAAGAAGAAGAAAAAGGAGACAAAGAAGAAGATGAAGAAGTAGAAAAGGACGAAAGTTAAGAAAAAGAAGTTGCAGATGAAGAAGAAGATGAAGATGGAGAAGTCAAAGAAGTAGTAATAGTAGTAGTATTAGTAGTAGTATCAGTAGTAGTAGTAAAAAGAAGAAGAAGAAGAAGAAGAAAAGAAGACGAACTAGAAGAAGAAGAAGAAGAAGAAGAAGAAGAAGAAGAAGAGGGAAGAAGAAGAATTAGAAAAAGAAGAAGAATTAGAAGAAGACGAAATAGAAGAAGAAGAAGAAGAGGAGGAGGAGGAAGAAGAAGAATTAGAAAAAGAAGAATTAGAAGAAGACGAAATAGAAGAAGAAGAAGAAGAAGAAGAAGAAGAAGAAGAAGAAGAAGAAAGGGAAAAGAAGAAGAAGAAGAAGAAGAAGAAGAAGAAGAAGAAGAAGAAGAAGAAAGGGAAGAAGAAAAGAAGAAGAAGAGGAGGAGGAGGGAAGAAGAAGAAGAAGAAGAAGAAGAAGAAGAAGAAGAAGAAGTAGAAGAAGAAGAAGAAAGGGAAGAAGAAGAAGAAGAAGAGGAGGAGGAGGAAGAAGAAGAATTAGAAAAAGAAGAATTAGAAGAAGACGAAATAGAAGAAGAAGAAGAAGAAGAAGAAGAAGAAGTAGAAGAAGAAGAAGAAGAAGTAGAAGAAGAAGAAGAAAGGGAAGAAGAAGAAGAAGAAGAAGAAGAAGAAAAGAAGACGAACTAGAAGAAGAAAAAGAAGAAGAAGAAGAAAAGAAGAAGAATTAGAAGAAGACGAAATAGAAGAAGAAGAAGAAGAAGAAGAGGAGGAGGAGGAAGAAGAAGAATTAGAAAAAGAAGAATTAGAAGAAGACGAAATAGAAGAAGAAGAAGAAGAAGAAGAAGAAGAAGAAGAAAGGAAGAAGAAGAAGAGGAGGAGGAAGAAGAAGAAGAAGAAGAAGAAGAAGAAGAAGAAGAAGTAGAAGAAGAAGAAGAAAGGGAAGAAGAAAAAGAAGAAGAGGAGGAGGAAGAAGAAGAATTAGCAGAAGAAGAATTAGAAGAAGACGAAATAGAAGAAGAAGAAGAAGAAGTAGAAGAAGAAGAAGAAGAAGAAGTAGAAGAAGAAGAAGAAAGGGAAGAAGAAGAAGAAGAAGAAGAAGAAGAAGAAGAAGAAGAAGTTAGTCCAACATAAACTTGTAACTCTACAAAATTTTTTTTACCGTTAAAATAGTTATATCGGATTGAATTTGTTTATTTAAATAATCCACTCCCGAATGTATCGGTCGATTTGTATTGTGTTTCCGACATATTGATGATAAAAAAACAACTAAGATTCCATTTTTGCTTCAACCGATCGTTATTTGATTGTTACTTGCCAAATGTTTGTAAATTGAGGCCATTTTTTATTCACAACCAGATGTTCAATTATACGGCCTGGAAAACTGCCTCAACAATATAACTAATCATAGCGCGTTTGTGCATTCAAATTTGTATACGACACATGCTGAAGTATCAATCGGTATTTTATCTTAATTTGAAAGCAGTAAAAAACAGGGTCATCGGATAGCCGAGTTCGAATTCCAATCGAATTCATTACATTCATTTAC
This sequence comes from Acanthosepion pharaonis, assembly GCA_903632075.3. Taxonomy (NCBI): domain Eukaryota; kingdom Metazoa; phylum Mollusca; class Cephalopoda; order Sepiida; family Sepiidae; genus Acanthosepion; species Acanthosepion pharaonis. Next base: position 939,675 of record CAHIKZ030000053.1, read on the forward strand.
ATTCACTAGATCCTCTTCTCCTCACCCCAGGTATGGGTAAATAGCAGGACAGATCGGGTTTTATAGCCTTGGATGGCAACTGGTCTACCGCAGAAACAAATGACAAATTACTGCAAGAAAAAATCTGCCTCACATCATGCATGGTACATAACAGACTGAAACAACAGGGTCACAAACTCACTTCAACGCAACTAAATATGTTAGCTCTATCACTGATATTGAGCACTTTCCAGTAAGTATCGCGTATATACATATATAAATAATATAATATATAATATAAAAATTGCATATATATTTATATTTATATACATACATATATATATATA
>CAHIKZ030000053.1:942500-1037500 GCA_903632075.3 Acanthosepion pharaonis
AGGTGTTAAAGTGATGGCTCGACTAGGCCACAAAGGAGCGTTTTAATGCTTATAAACTTCAATCTCATGTAAATTCGACCTTGTGGCCGAGTCGGTTAAGGCACGTCAGCGTAAATGACGGTTCCGTATAGGATGCAGGTTCGAATCCTTTCAAAGGGCGAATATTTTCTATGAAAATTTCTCGGACATTCAGGCCGGTAAATGTTATTTAATACTGTTTATTATAAACAGAGCCTTTACTTAAATACTTGTATCTATAAAAAGAATGTTAAACATAAAAATGTCTTTAATATATATATATATTAAAAAGAGGAAAACCGCAAACGTTTTAGTTATAATGTGGATTTGTTTTAGTGTATATATTATATTTTATTCTTCATATGTCTGCTACACCTGTTTTCGGTTTCATGACGTTCTTCAGGCAAATAAATGGAATACATTTTAAAGGAATAAATTTACCTTACGTTCTTTTAATGTTTCATTGTTCGTTTTCTGTATTTGTAGTGAGTTTTTATCTTTTCTTTTTGGGACTGTTGGCAAAAGTGAATTTCTGCCTAAGTGATAATATAACCATTAGGTTTGTTCTGGGAGTGATGTGTTGCGGAGAGATGTTTTCCTATCCCTACATTACGCTTGAGACTATCAAATCTATTTCCACTTTTGTGTATTGTGTGCGCATCCCCGTTAGACCGTACATTTCCTCCCCATATACACATACTGTCTTATAGAAAAGAATCAGCTCACACACATATACACATTCTATACACACACACACACACATATATATATATATGTATATATATATATATATATATATATATATATATGCTGATTCCTTTTCATAAGACTGTATGTATATATGGGGGGATGTACATACACATCTGCGGGCTAATGGGCACACGCCTACACACACAATACACAAGAGTAGAAATAGATTTGTCAGTCTCAAAACCGAATCAAACGTTCTCAGTAAGGGAAACCTTGTTACGTGACGTATGACAACCCATCCGAATACAAGTATTTGGGAATTCAAAAGACATGACAGTCTATTCAAAATACAAACCGTCGACTGATTAAGTCTAATGTTCGACCAAGTGAGAAATCGATATGATATAATCAAATATTAATTTTATTAAAAAAAAAAAAAAAAAAACAAGTTTAAAACCGAGCATCGGATTTAACGTATACAAAGTTGTTAAAAAGTATACATATATATATATATATATATATATATATATATATATATATATATATATATATGTATGTATGTATACTGCTACAAACAAGCAGGATTTTTTTTTCTCAGGATGATGGCTATGCATGCCGAAACTAGACGAAGAATCTAATTGAAATAATAAAAAACAAAATATTAATATACAACCCAGTGTGTCTGAAAATTTTAATTTTTTTTAATATTTTTTATTGTTCAACACACACACACACACACACACACACACACACACACACACACACACACACACACATATATATATATTAATTCGTTATTATAATTTTATTATTTTATTATTACTATTCTTATCATTTTATCTGTTAAATTCGACGCTAGTGGCAAAAGTATCAATAAACGCCACAAACATCAGGTACACCAATGTATGCAAAAGTACGTATAAAAAGAGGCATAGACAACTGCACACAACAATAAAGATATAAAGAAAACATATAAACGTAAACATATACAAGCATAAACATCCACATACAAACATACATATGGACATAAAAAACAAACACATATAAATACATGCATGAATACAAGCACCTAGAAAAATACACCAATATAAAACAGAAGTAGAAACAAATATACTAATGTACAAACAGACATGCTAACCAAGTTAAACAACCGTAATAAATTCGGAGTCCATGCAAGATTAATCCATAAAAGTTACAACTATTATCTTAATAATACATGTTATGTTAAATTCTTAACAAATAAAAGTAGATAATGATTAACAATTATGAACCAGTGTAAAAAAAAATAATACAAACTTAAATACCTTTAAATACAAACTTAAAATACCATTCCATTGTCACACATAATAGTATTTCTAGCCTGAGGACAGATTAAAAGATAAATTATGCCGACAGTTAATGGTAAACTCATTCCTTTGATGTAAATGGTTACTCTTACGAGCTCTTGTAATTAATTTCCATTTAGCGGTGAGAATTTGTTTTTCTCTTTTAAACTCCAATAATAATAGTGCGTTTATAAGAACTATTTTTGATTTTTCTAGATCTTCTCTTCTTGTAGTGGTCAATATTAATGTGATTTATGTATTTAATGTTGGTACCTTTAGGAACACTATTTCTCAGGGCATAATTGTAAATAGAAGTAGAGTTAGCACTGACTTCAAATTCAGTGGAAGATAACAAATATTGTATTTTGCTAAAAACTGTCGATGAGAGTATTTTTACAAGATAGGGTTCTTAAACCAAACAGTATTTATAATAATAACGGAAAGTATCAAGACAGAACAGTTAATCCTAATAATTAAAATGAAAGGACACGTGGCCTAATGGATAAAAGCGTTGGTTGAAGTAATCCAGTAACTTGACCCCAAAAGTTGCAAGTTCAATACCTGGCTACAGGAAAGGTGAAAAAGAAAAGTTGAGTAACTAAAGGGAAATAACTAAAACTGAGAAATCCGGAAGAGGCGTGGAACTAGAACAATCTACACCGATGGACGAAATAAAGGGTTCGGCTCGTAATTCCGATCACGTAAAAAGAGCAAATCCTCTGAAGAAGGCCAGAGCGTACAATGGCCGAGACGTCGTGAATATGACAACAAAGATGAGAACAACAGTTCGAACAATGTAAATATTGTAAACATAAAATTAACTGTTCCCTTACCTTGATTTTGCAATCAAGTCTCCTGAAGAGTGGATATAATTTCGCGAATTTCGGAGGAGACACAAGATAAGCAAATATTTGCATCTATCTATATATATATATATATATATATATATATATATATATATATATATATATTCAAGCATGTTTGACTGAGTAAACTGGACAAATGTCTATTTTTATTTTAATCCTCTAGAATTCTTGGATCTACTTCTTAATGATGATATTAAATTCATTCAGAAAGACGCCATAGTTTTTTTTATTTCTTCTATTTTCCCAAGTACTTTCAGTCTCATCCAATATCATATTCAGTGGTGAATTGCCAAGACAAAAATAATTTAATTGATAGTTGAGATTGTTTTGTAAATGCGCTTTGTTATAATTATAACTACGTATGAACACGCTCTATTATAATTAATTTAAAAATTAATTGTTAAAGCTATTATGTTTTTTAATGTTCTATTTATGGGAGGCAAACTTAAGTTATATAATTCTATCATTTTTAAATTAAAATTTAAGTATTTTAAAAACTGCTATTATAGACACTTTAAAACATTGTAGCTATACGCATAATTAACCTTATTTAGTGCTGGTTGTATATATGTGTGTGTTTCTATTTATAAGTACTTGTATGTATGTGTTTGCATGTTTTTTTTTTGTCAAATAATCATTTTATTGTGTCAAACTAAAATAGAAAACTAATAGCAAACTTATGTAGAACCTATTTTTCAAGTTTCGGTTTTTTATATAAAAAGTCATATATACAGACGAATTTTATTTGCCTAATTGCACAGCAGAAAAAAAAAGAAGTATAAAAAAAAAACGGGTAAAATTCAACATTTCTAAGATTTCCCTAAACCTATATAAATCACGGCTTTGGGAAGTTTTGCATCAAATTGTAACAGCGCAGGAAATACAATTTAAAACTGAGGCGGACTTGCCACTCTTGAATATGTGCATTTGAAACCCTAGACTTGAAATTGGACCCCAAATACGGAACACTAGCGATAGGACTTCAGCTTTTTTTTTATTAAAACTGATTTGATAAATATTAGAATGGATGCAAACAAGCCTTACTTTACTGGGTATAGAGGAAAAAAATTATTGATACACGTACACACACAGACACAGACATACACACACGCTCAAAACACACAAAATACAAGGAAACACACAAAATCGAACAATATTCTGAAGGCATATATTACCGTTAATTTTCCCTACAGAGCAGGTACCATCATATCCTCATATAGGTCCTATGCATCATTTGTCGGATACAAGTTCTATTGCACAACATATAAAACGCATTCTTGTCCACCTTCACAGTACAGGAACTTTTTGTTGACAACACCAATATACTACACCACGAAGATAAACAAAATCTTCAAATTCCCGATTCCTTTCATATCAAACGTAACCGACCGATACTAAACACAATTTATTACGAGTGCAGCAGCAACTTGTTGAAGTGCATTTAACATAAGCCATTTTGCATTTCGCCAAATTCTGGTTAACTCACTTATATTGGGACGCTTGTTCTGAAAAAAATTTCCATAGCTACAACGGCAAAATTTCAAATATTAAAATAATTATAACAGAGCGAGTTCCCACGTGTTTGTTTTTAAATCACCATCACAACGATCACAGTTTGTCTTTGCAATTTACCCATGAGGACGATCTTTGAATAGACCGAAAGTACATGGGTAGGAAAAAAAACCAAGGTGCCTTTCTTGATGTATTTCAACTTAACATCATAAAACTGATGAGAGGACTAGAAAGAATTATTATAAAAACGGACATAATATATCTATATTATTCAATGAAACATGCTTGAATGACAATATACTTGAATGAAGATATATATATATATATATATATATATATATATATATATATATATATACACACACATATATATATACACACACATATATATATATATATATATATATATATATATATATATATATATATATATATACACACACATATATATATATATATATATATACATATATATACATATATATATATACATATATATATATATATATATATCAAATCAAATGTAAAGATCTTATTTCGCATCAAGTACTGATGCACAGAAGTAAAACGGTTAGTTTTAAAGAATATTTTTTTTTTAAAGTAAGAACACTTCAGGCTGAGAGGCAAGGTAAATTATGCTACTAAGGAAGCGTGTGGTTAGCAAGGTCGATTTTTCTGCTTTTATGAAATGGATTAAGTCCAACATTTATTTTAATATATTTATTTTTTATACATTATTTTTATAGATAGAAATAATTAAGTGAATGGTCTGTTTATAAGTAATCTCATAAAGGTAAATTTTGTTAATACTCTTTAATATATACAGAGCATTTAATAAAATGCTTGTATCTATCAAATAACGTATAAAGACAAATATTGAAACAATTGTCGGATTTAGTCCATTTCATAATATATAATGCTATTTGTTTACGTTAGGATACGCTTCGAGCAAATATGAACGTCCGAGAGAAATCATGGGAAATTTGTAGTTTAAAAGCAGTAATACAAAATTTTATAATGCAATTTTACATTTATATTTTTTAGGTTTTGAATTTAAACGTTTTCATGTAAATTATTTAAATTGCTTTAGTCATGTATGTTGGCTATTTATTGTGGCCATTTTATATTTTTAATTTCGCGCATGCGCATTGTTTTTGACGACTGCACAGTATAGTAGACTCAGTTGGGTTCCTTCTGTGAGGAAAAGAATTCCATGACGCAATTGACCCATTTGAAAACATCATGGTGTACTACTTGGCATACGCGCCTGAAGCTCCAATACGAACATTTAAGTGTGTTTGGATACCAATCTGAGGACGGTGCAGAGGATTCTGAAAGAGATAGATGATATATCTAGTCAACATCACGGTGTTTGGAGTGATCACTAGTGATTGCGCCGTTATACATTCATTCATCTTCTCACAGGGCCTCAGACTCTACACGGAGTCCTACATCAATTGTGTTGAGAAGGTTAGTGCTGCCCTCTGTCAAGAGGATAGCTGCTGGAAGAACATATATCTGGCAACAAGACTCTGCACCATGACATACAAGCAGAAAACCCGTCATGGCAGTCAAACAATTTCTGCGACCACATCCACTTTATATATGGCCAGCTAACTCCCCAGACTGCAACTCCCCTGATTATTATGTGTGGGGTGCAATTGAGCGAGAGATCAACAAAACTCCTTGTAACACCAAAGATGAACTGAAGGCAAGGATTATGACAACTTAAACAAGGAGACCGTTCAGAAGAGTTGCAGGAGATTCCGAAGTCGTCTGGGGGCATTAGTTAAAGCCAATGGCGATTTTATTAAATTGAATATTGATGTTTTTGTATAATTTTGGTAATTACGTCTGTTAAAATGAGATGTCAATCCTATTTTCATTTTTGCGGAATTCAGACGACAATTTATCCATCGCACTCTGTACTTCCATAAGGAAAGCGGACATTAGAACAAATCCGCAGATCTATATTTTGTTAAGATTCGATAACAGCACTCTCAAGAATTTCCCGTAAAGTATGTACTTTCCCTTTTAATAAGTGTTGTATTCTTTAGACCGAAATTGTGGTTGAACTCATTTCTGTGTATGACGAAGCAAACATTTGTTTTGAAGGTCTGTACTTCTTATGTGCTAAATTTCACTTGCAGTCTTTCTTTTAAGTAATAAAGAGATCAGACGAAACAGAGAGAAAATCTGGTAAAAGGCTAATGTCAGCCGGCCGCTATACTCCAGCAGACATTAGCACCGGCTATAGATCAACGAGAGATTTCTTTAGCAAATTTCCTGATCGTTTTGCTCGTAAGACAAGACGTATTCTACAGAGCTATACTTAAAATGGTAAGTATTATTTGTTACATTTGTGAAAATCATCAATTTTCGTTTTTGATTATAAGAGTGTTATTATCTGCTTGCTCATCATATGCTTCATGAAACACCACTGATACACATACACACACACACACACACACATTATATATATATATATATATATATATATATATATATATATATGTTTTGAACAATAAAAAAATATTAAAAATTAAGATTTTCAGACACACTGGGTTGTATATTAATATTTTTCTGTTTTATTATTTCAATTAGATTCTTCGTCTAGTTTCAGCCTGCATAGCCATCATCACGAGAAAAAAAATTAATTGTTTGTAGAAGTATATATATATATATATATATATATATATATATATATATATATATATATATATGTATGTATTTATATATATATATGTACATATATATATATATATATATATATATATATATACTCGTTTTTATGCGTTCAGTACTCTCTCTGCGATAATTACTGTCGTTATTGCAATGGATTCTTCATTATAACTCGTAGGATGCGCGTATTGCTGAAATGCAAATTTAATTCTCCTAATCTCTTTTCTGCGTTGCTACATACACTAATCCGATCCCTCCGAATATAAAGATAATAATTAATCCTCACTGTCAACTAAGTTCTACCCGAATATTTTTTTTTTCTCTTTACCATCTTTTTTTTTTTTTTTTTTTAGCCATTTTTCTCGCCAATTACAAAATGCCACTCCCACCCATCCCACGTCTGAATCCCCGTCTTCTTTTGAATTCTTACATACGTACGCACTGGAAAATCAGCAAAACGTTGCAGGTATCCAAGTCGTTTTTTGTTTTTTTTCCTTTTCTTTATTTTTTGTTATGGCTTTATTTTTTTTTTTACGATTTTCACGCCTTCTCATTTTACAAATCTCACGAAATACTCAAACATCGTTATCGCTTGGTAATCGTGTTAGCTTATCTTCTTCCTGTCCAATGAAAACCCTTGAAGTGTTTGTTCGTGCTGCACGCGTCGTATCACGTTAATGGATTTGGTATAGCTAGGCGGCAAATTCAAATATATATATATATATATATATATATATATATATATATATATATATATATATATATTAATAAACTGCGATTTGTTGAGCGTAATTTTGTTCTGGCACAAGGCCAACGTCTGTAAAACCTAGTGATTTTCAAACTCTCTTCTAATAATATACAAAGCCTGCATTCTGACCATTAGGCTGCGATACGATGTCCACGTATATTAAAAATTAATAAGCGGGCTTAGAGAATCTGATACTCACAGGACAGATTGAAGGCAAGAGGGAAAGATGAAATCAACGCATAAACAACCTAGACAGCTTCAGTAAATGGATGGCGGAAGAAGTTTTAAGAGAGATAAAAAAAAAAAAAAATTTAATAAGAACTACGAAGGACAGGAAATTGTGGAGAGCCATGATCGCCTACGTCCTGAAGGGAGACGGTACAAAGAAGAAGAAGAAGAAAGCTACATAAGGTTTAATGAACTTATACTCATTCATTTTTTTTGTTTAGCGGCATATCAACACTTCTATGGGTTACTTAATGCCGAAATTTAAATATTCTCTACCTAATCTTCTTTTTCTTTTTTTAGATAATAATACTTTTACCGATACCAGTATTACTAATTAACCCATAACTTGGGGAGAAGAGGTGGATTCTTTACCAAAGTTATTTGCGTCTAAGTGAATATAACGAACCCAACTTGAATTGGACCTCGGCTCTTCGATTTCAAATTCCAAGCCATTATTCGTTACCCCACCTGCTCAACCAAACTTGCAGCACCTGATATTTCCAATCGGTCACCCATCTAGGTACTGACCAGGTTCGACATTGCTTAACTTCGATGGTCGTACGAGGACCGTTGTTTCAATGTGATATGTCTGTAAACCATACCGCCCGCATAGACAAGCTTACAGCAGCTGGTATTTCCAAGCGGTCACCCATCTAGGTATTGACCAAGTTCGACATTGTTTAACCTCGATGATCGTACGAGAACCGTTGTTTCAACGTGATATATCTGTAAGCCATACCGCCCGCATATCCAAACTTACAGTACCTGGGATACCCAAGCGGTCAACCATCCAGGTACTGGCATGTTTAAACATTGCTTAACTTGATCGTACGAGATCTGGTGTTTCAATATGATATGTGAGCTACGAATCTGAGATTCTAAAATCAAGCAAGTTCGGGAAAAGAGACCATAAAATGAGATGTTTTCCAAAAGCTAAGCAGAATATTAAGTTAAGGGAAACATTGATTAGAGAGAAACGAAAGTTAGCTTAACTAACAAGTAATATCAATCTTCCTATATGGCAATGAATGCTGGTAATTTTCTCACACAGGAAGAAGAAAATGGGGGCAGCAGAAATGTGGTTCTATAGAAAGATGCTGAGAATTACCGCAGAGTGAACATTTAAGCAACGTGTGCGTTTCAAGAAAAATGGAAAGTGGACGCTTGTACTTATAATCAGAAAGACTATGTTGAAATTTCTAGTACACATAATGAGGAAAGCGGGCTTGGAAATATAAGACACATTAAAATCTGAAGGGGTGTGGTGAAATAAGATGGCGTAAATGGCTCGTAGAACAGAGAGTTTGGAGGGACCGTAAAAAGACAAACCTTAAGAAAAACCGATTGTGTTATGAGTTAGCCTTACCACTAAAACAAGAACTCTCATTGGCTATCAAGAAAAGTAATAATAATAATCTGTCTCCTGGCAGATGAAAAAGAGACTTGAAGCAACAGAAATATGGTCCTACAGAAGGATGCTGAGAATACCATGGATTGAACATGGCTGTAACGAAAAAGCTAATGAAAATATTAGTATGAAAAACAAGAAAATTTCATGGGAAATAAAGAAAAAAAGTATTGAACGGTTACGTAATATCTGTCCTTCTATAATGCAGTGAATGCTGGACAAATCACTTCACGGATGAAAAAGAGACTTGAAGCAACAGAAATGTGGTCCTACAGAAGGATGTTGAGAATACTATAGACCGAGCATGTGATTAATGACGAAGTTCTGGAGACCATGGTAACAAAAAGGACATTGATGCTTAACATCACTAAGAGACACTTGAAATTTCTTGGGCCCTTACTGAAGCAAGAGAGCTCGGAAAATGTGACACACATAAGGCAGATTGAAGATAAGATGAGGAACTTAAACGAATGGGTTTGAACAGGTTTTGAAAGAGCTGGCATAAAGATAAGTTATTAAAAGCTACAAATGATCATCATCATCATCTTGCGGCCTCAGCCGAGATTGAACACACCAATACTTTGATTGGTGTAGTTCATAATCTTGTCAAATAGCTGATTTCTTGATGCTTCGCTAGGGCTATCAAGGGTGTTTTTTTATCGTAACACCATCACTAAATGGATTGCCAACCAAGGCTCAGAGAGACTCCATTCACCCTCCTCTAAGAGCAGGTTTTGAATTCAGAGTTTTCCTTCTCCGAGACCAGTTACCATCCAAGGCTATAGAACCCAGTCTGCCCTGCTATTTACCCATAGCTGGAGGGAAAAGAAAGAGGATTCACACCTTTCCCAAGGGTGTTAGCACGTAAGTGAATGTAATGGATTCGACTGGAATTCGAACTCGGCTCTCCGATTCCTCAATCCAAGCCGCTATTCATTACTCCACCGTGCCTCCACAAATGATAGGAAGTTGTTGAGAGCCGTGATCGCCCATGCCCAGAAGGTAGACGGCACACAGAGATTCGGATTTGGCTAAATATTAAGGAATACCACTACTGATGTTGGTGTGGCTTCTTTGTCCGTCGGGGCACCCTCATATGTTACCATATTTCAATTGCGCAAATATTAGGTGACACAAGGCGGTATTCTACATGTTCCCACAATTTGGAGCTGACTCTGATCACTTAGGTGTTACCCATTGTCCAGATCATGTCTTTTTGCGTGGGACCACTGCAGTTCAATGTCACAAATCTGGGCTGTAAGAATCTGCCATTGATCGCATCCAACATCCTGCTGTCAATATCTTCAGCGTCACCCAGGGAGGAGTGGCTACCGGGCGCGCTATGCCTTGCCAGAAGGCAAAACGTGATTGGGCCTCATTCGGTTTTGAATTCGGAGACTCTTCTATACTGTTTGCCAACCACGGGTAGAGAACCCTGCTACTTGACCTATAGATGGTGGGGGGGTAGAAGAGATGTATTATTAGTCTTCCTCAACAATATGTGCACATAAGCGAATGCAACAGATTCAACTAGAACTCGAACCCAGCTCTAAGATTTCTCATTCCGAGCTCCTAAACATTACACCACCGAAACATACATTTCTAAACAACCAAGCATATAAACTCATAGAATGTATGGATTCCTGTGAAAAGTTTAAAAAAAAATAAAAACTCATCTATATGCATGACAGTTCTTCTGTTTGACCAGAAATCCTTCATTCGAAAATTCCGATCTTTGGTAGATTTAAGGAATTGGATCGGGCTGAGAACTTTTTCGTTGCGTTCGACCTGATCAATATTTAGACAGCTGATCAGTACTTAAGGTGGTCGGCCGCTTGGAAACACGAGACATTGTAAACGGTATTTCATCCTTCTAGTCGTCAACCCTGACACAAGAGCAGAGAGATGTGGATACGTAATTCTACCGTCGGCCGATATTCGAAATCTCTTCATTGATTTTACTCTTGGTTCTTTATGTCAATTTAAGTCACCATGAGCTGCATCCACTAGTTTCCACCTTGTTAGCCTAATCACAGACACACACGCACAGATAAATACATACATACATACATACATACATACATATATTTGTTTTTTGTATGAATGATTCATGAATTTATAAATTATATTTGCACCTTTTAATTGAAATTAAAATAACTGATATGCAACTCTCGGATAATAAGTGTGACATTACTGTAATTGTTTGAACAATACAGTTCATGCCATATTCACGGAAAATCTACCAGTAAAAAAGAATTCTCTTATTGCTATATATTTTGTACAAAAACGCACAACCTAAAAATTTAAATTCAAACTCAGCGTTGCGACCGCACGTTTCCAAAACAATAACACATTTCTCATAGCATTTTTCGGATTACATCTCTATTTTCGTTGTCCTCTCTTATTTACTGAGAAGTAAAAACAAGAACAAAATCTACTTCCATACCTGATGATGTCTGTAGGAACAGACAAGTTCTTAAAAAATTAAAAGACCTTATGCAACTGGAATTTATAAACGGGATCATATCATTCATATACAGGTTCGGGGTTGGTGTATCTTATTTATATTGTTTTGAAGATGTATTCTCGTCATTTTCATCATTAACCTTTATATTTGTTTTTGTATGAATGATTATGAATTTATATATATATATATATATATATATATATATATATATATATATATATATATATAGTAGAATAACTGACAATCGGACTAAAAAAAGGCCGATTGAACTAAGACGGATATGAGGAATTGGTTACAAAGTCCGGATATGAGGGGTTATATTTAGATTAAAATAAAAGAACTGAAATCTGGTTTAACATTTTTTCAGTATTTTATAGTAAACAAAATAAGCTGGTGAGTGAAATGTAACGGAACTGATTTTAAGGAAAAAGAAATAAATTATGTTATGTTAATGAAAATCCGTTAAATTAAGTATGGCACGTTTGCAGAAAAAATAATGTAACGGGGATGTTTTTAATCGCTGTTGCATGATGATTCTCTTCTAATATCATTCTCAAATTTTTCGCATTGCGTTTTGCATTTGTTCTTGAAATCTGTTAAACGCAATACACTTTTTAACTCTGCGTGCGTTATTGCAATCATCATACCTGAATGCTGGCTTCCTTCCATAAAACTGACAATCTTTACAATAGCTTTTTCAATTTCAGTCCAGGCTTCATCACAATCGTGGTTTTATTTCCTTGTTCATTGTGACAGTATGAACGCTGGAGAATAGCTTCTTTGGGAGATTTTATATCATACAATGTTGACTTTCCTATGTTGAACTCAGCCATTAGTTACAATGAACTTTCACAAGCGTCTAGTCTGTTTAAAATTTCCACTTTTTGTGATAACTCCAAAGTTGTTCTTTTCCTCTTATTCCCATCATATTTTGCACCAATACAAGCCATTAGGGAGAAATAAGCATAAGCAATTATCCCAAGTAAATTTCCTGTAAAACAGAAATTTTAAATCAGTTACATATCACCCAAACAGTTCAAATATACACAAGAAAATCATTTCCGGATATGCGGGATTCTGGATATAAAGGGATCAATTGCTACTAAATAGTGAGTTCGATTCTCACTGGGTGCCTTACATTTTCGGCCTTGTGTCACATCTAAGTTGCGCTTGGAAAATCACCATCAGGATAGAGACAAATGATAAATTTCGTAGAACTGATGAGGGTTGTGATGTAGCCAAAGAGTGTTGTGACGTAGCCAAAGAGTGTTGTGACGTAGCCAAAGAGTGTTGTGAAGTAGACAAAGAGTGTTGTGACGTAGCCAAAGAGTGTTGTGACGTAGCCAAAGAGTGCTGTAACGTAACCAAGGTGTGGCGTGTTTTATTATTTTTTTTAAGGATGCAGACTGTTAAATTACATTTTTTTATTTATAGATGTTTATTTTTGTTGTATGACATATGGCTCTTGAAGCAATGACCATAAAGCAAATAAGATATTTTTTTATTTGGGGCTGTATTCGTGAAGCTGGACGAAATTAAGGTCTGTTTTATGAACTGTAGATGTATATTCGAGCACTTCTATTTGAGTTAAAGATTTGAAATTCCAACATGGCATAACACTCCCAACCTTAACCTTAATGTTCCCGAATTATCTGAGAGAATTCTATTAGGATTAAGCCGGATTTTTTTTATTATAGTTTAGGACTTTTTCACGAATTCGCTGTATACACCGGGCACGTATATTCAGATTAATTTTATTCTTGCTTTTACAAATTCTCTTGAAAAAAATCATTGCAAAACTGAAGAAAAAAAATGCTCAAAGAGGATATGATGTTCTGTGAGGATGGAATTATGACATTGTCCAACATGTTGGGCGTGTGACGAGACTGGCTAAGGCACACCATCCTGCCGAAAGAACAAGGTCTCTGTAGTTCCGCCACAACTAGACAAAAAATTCTTCTCAAGTTAGTGTCTTTGTTCCGCTACATCTTTAGCAGGATGGGATGAGTGGCCAAAAGATCCCGGTTGGATCCCTTCTAAGGCTCACATTTCGCTTGCCACTAGCGTGGACGTGGGAAATAATCAAGGGGAATGGCTTAGTCGTAGGTAGAGCTTGGAAATTTTGAATCCCTTAAATTGAACGACACTTACAGATCCAACTGCAAGAATAGGGATCCGGCTAGATACCCATAAAAGATAGAAAAAGAGAAAGAGAGAAACGACATATACATGACCTTCGATAAAATTGAGAAACAAGAAGAACTGGAACGGCATCTAGAGGCCAAGAGAAAAAAAATCCTGTGTCACGGTCGAGGTGGGGTGGGGAAAATAGATGCATCCTCTCGTCCTTTGCTCCACATTATCTACGTTCCGTTTTGACTAAACTAACAAAGTCATGGAAACACTTCCAGAAACTAATTCCCTTATCTGCCTCCCTCTCAAAATAAACCTACTTAAAAAATTCTCAGTCCAGCCACAAAAATATACTTGGTTTCTAGGTTTCCACGTTACAATCACCTCAAAAACAACAACAAAAAAAACAGTCAATCTGTAGAGACAATAAAAAGCAAAAAAAAAAAAAGTGAACAAAATACACCCTTCCCAAATAATTCGTCCCCCTCCCAAAATACTTTTGCCTCATCCAAAACTTCTGCCCACCAAAAAAGAACTCCTGCCCCCTCTCAAAAACTTCTACTACCTTCCGAAATAATTCTGCCCGCCCCCAAATACCCCTGTTCCCTCCCAAAAATTTCTACCACCTTCCGAAATAATTCTGCCGCCTCCCCCGCAAATAAACCAATCAGAAAAGTCATTACAGCAGAGAAGGAAAATCAAAAGAATGCCTTTTAGCAATAAAAGAGCCCTCTCTCCCGCAAACTATCCTAAAACCGCGCGTATGTATTATGATCGGGATCGCGGTAGAATCACAGACGAAGCGAACAATTCCATGAATTTGTTTCTTGCAGTGGCTATCATTGAAAATGATGAAACACGAAATATTGAAGCAATTCTCTGTTGGGAGCGTCTTAATTTTTGTACCTCGTTCGCTGTATAGGGCATTAAAATTTACGTCCCCTTGGGATATAGGCGACCTCTCCGACGATGACACTATTAAGACTGGAATACGCCATAGTTCGAGAGGACTAGTGTCCTTTATCTGTCCATGTTTAATTCGTAGGAGCAACCCTGAGTAAATGACACTGGCGCTGGTTAGTTCGCGGGAATATCCGAAGCCCGAGATCGGAGTGTCAAAGATCGAGATTCTCGGAGGGGATATGTATGTTATGTGCAACAGTTTTCTACTCGCGATTATAAGGATATTCTGTCGACGATTTTTTCAACTTTTCTCCGAATATTTTAATGGCTGCTGGAGATGCTGGTGACAAAAGAACACCTTTGATATGAGCTCTTATTTTTGCAGATCCAAATGGCAGCCCTTACATGCTGAATGTTACAGATAGCGAGAAGTCACGTTGTCTCATTGGGGTTTATGCGCCCAATGACGATACAGCGTGGTTTAGTTTGTTTCAGCGGATCGAACTGTCTTTTAGACCTATATAGATCGCATGGCCAAGATCATAGCCCGGAAGTGAAGGCATTTCACGATTTTAGCGACAACTTTATTCTTGTTGATGAGTTTTGAAATAACCAACTTCGGGAAATTCAGACAAATACATGCAGCTCGTTTTTGGCAGCAACAGCGACCTAGGTTTAGTTAAGCACATCTATGTAAGGCTATTAGGTCGTTCAAATTTCAATTTTATATTTTATACAGAATATAGGCTTGTCCGGATTTGTGTAATCTTTAGCTAGGTCAAAGGCTAGGATGGCATATTACTGGAAAATTATCACTTAACACATCTGTTATGGTCCAAGTTCCTTGTACCACGGTGATGGTCCAAGGTTAGAACCAATGAAAGAATAACACGAACACAGGTATGGAATACAAAGATATATTACAACAGAAATATAATACAAAGAAGTAGAAGTATTAGTAATGACTATCAGATTTGGTTAGAGTGAACTATGTTGTCTCGACAAGTATCACTATTCCAATGTCCTTACAATATGCTCTCAATTATCTCTCCTCGTCTTACAATCTCCTCATACCTCTTGAGAAGCGCAGTATTTATAATGTCAGGAATAGTCCATTATTATTATGGGTAAGTTCTTATAACGTCATTATTCGATGTGAAGACTTTCCGGGATCAGGTACAATTAAGACCAATTCGAGAACTTGCTAGTGGCGTTGTTGAGAATAAGTGATGGTCTTATCTCACGCCTAGAATTAGATAGTTTGCAGCTGGTTATAGTCGATGACGAGCAGTATATGAATCTAGAGCAGAGCGATATTTAAAATTGGGGGATAGTGAGGGAATCATCGGAACCCAGATCTGGTATTTAGGGCTAATTTAAAGAGAATTTCTAACAAGACGACAAACATGGCCACTGAATTGCGTGTAGGAGAGCTTCGAAATAGGACTAATCGTCATGTCGGGCGCGTCACGTTGCTGGATGCCAAATTGACTACAAACGTGGGTATATGCGAGCCTTTTTCGGAATTACTACCAGGAACTTTTCACAAGGGATTCCAGTCTGAGCCTTGCTCACGTCTATGTCTATTTAGCCGAAATTCCCCACTTTGATGCGACTGAAGCGGCTGGGTACGAGGGTCCAGTTACAGAATACAGAATCTAGGTTGCGCTGAAAATGTTTGGCAGAGACAAGGTTCCAGTTAAATATGAAGAGTAATTGATGGCGTCGCCCGTGTTTGTCCCTTTACTGGAACTGATCTACAACAAGGGGATGAAGTCAAGATTCCCAAAATCCCCAGTTTTGACACCGTTTTTTTTTTTCATCTCGACTGGGTTACCTATTTTCCTTCCCCATGGCCGTATTTATTTTATCCTTCCTCTTTTCCTTAACGGGAGAGCCTTTTGATTTTGTTTAAACACAACGGGCCTCTCTTAAATGTTTTGAGGGTTTGACGTGTTCAACTAACATCAGATTCTTATTTTGTTTTTTTTTAATATTTTTTATTTGTTTTTAGGTGTTGTGGAGTTATTTTGCAGTGGAGTATTTAGTATTTGTACTAAGTCGGTCTTCAAATAGGTTCGACGTACAAAACGTTAGGAACTTGAATTCGAACTCGGCTCTCCAATTCCTCAATCCGGGCCACTATCCATTACTCCAAATATCAGCTAACTCCACCGTGTCGCCAGAGGAACGATATAGTTAACTTATATTTGTACCATAGTCAGGATAGTTGTTTTTTTATTATTATTTATTATTTCTATTACTGTCTTGTTTATTTTAAAAAAAAAATAATTCTTGATATTATAAATATACAATGGGATTTAGATATTTTACAATTGTTATCATTTCTTCATTGTGCATATGAGAACGAGTTAGGAAATAATAGAGCAATTGTGTTATAATGCTGATTATAATAAGTTTGGTAATTGAATTATTTTTTTAGTGCAAGAAATAGTGCAAGCACTGTATATTTAAACCAGTGATTTTGAATAGCTAAGATAAAGTTTAGAATAGAGAAAAGATCAGCTATTCTTTCCGCTACAATATTGGCCTTTTGCCACATTTTTATGCATTATTCATAAATAAATATATTGTGGATGTCAAGTATGGCGTCCATTTCTTTCAGAAATATCCAAACTATCAGGTATATATAACAACTCGGATTAAAAATGGTTTACAGCAAATGAATCCTGTAGATCTGAGCAAGGACCATTCTACGGTAGATCTCATGAACTACATGATCAGGAACAAAGTACTTTTCCAAATGACAGAAATTGAAGACTTTCAAAAGCAGACACACCTAAAATAGTTACCAAATGTATTTCGAAAAAGAAAGGAAAAATAATAACATACACCCTTGTGCAAATTAATTTGAAACAATATATATATATATATACACACATATATATATATATATATATATATATATATATATATATATATATATATATATATACTTGGGCAAATTGATTGAAACAAAACAAATAATTCGATCATGATTTACTTTCTTTTCGTATTTTTAATGAAAGATGACCCAGTGCACATGTTAGTACTTCGCATGTCCATTCCATGAAGTCGTTCCTTGCAGAATGAACACAGATTCTCGATTGGATTTAAATCAGGAAAGTTTACAGGCCAATCTATTGTACTTTGATTTGCTCACTGGTAAGGCTTGCCATTGTGTTCATGGAGCGTTACAATTTCGTACGCTTTCTTCGAGTAACGTCCATCTCAGATAATGGCCTAATCGACAGTCAAGGCAGTCGTGTCTGGGCGTGATAAAAATCTGTTGCAATCACTGATAACGCAATATTTTTCAATGCCAAACGAATTTAATCATACACGCTGCAAATAGATTCATATTACTGCACACCACTGCAAAGGATCTAATCTGAGGAAAAAGTAGAAATGGATTACACTCTCTTCCACCAATTGGGTATAAACTAACTGTAAGATGAAAGAAAGGAAACTAAAGCGGTTGTTTCAATTAATTTACACAGGGATGTAATCAAGATGTTGGTTTTCCAAACAACTTCAAGCTAAAAGTTCGGAAGGAAACTTCCATCAATAACAGACAGGGAAATAACAGTTAGAAGACATGAGAATTCTAATTTTCTGAAAAAGAACTGATTTCAATAAAGATCACTGTTCGGTAAATGAATGTTTCCTTATAAGGTAACGGCTAATGTCTCCATTCTAATTACTAGCAAGGGAACATGTTTGATGTTACCATAAAATGATATATCTTGTTGGTAAATGAGTAAGATCGTGTTGCAAATAAATAGCTTTTTTACATATTAACTTTCTTTGTATATTTTACATTGAATGTTTTAAAAATGGAATTTTTTCTTACATAAAACATCAGAGAGTTTTGCGGGAAATCTAAGCAATATTTCTACGGCTTATCAACTCATTGAGGGTTATTTAAAGCCAGAAAATATTTTTAGATTGTAAAAATTTTTTAAGAAGTTTTACTAATTAAACCGTAGCTGGGGGAGAAGAGGCGAATTCATATCTTTCCCATGGGAAATTGCGTATAAGTGAATATATCGAAACCAACTGGAACGGGAACCTGGCTCTTCAATTTAACAATTTCGAGCCATTATACATTACACCACCCGTACATCCAAGCTTACAGCACCTGTTATTGCAAAGTGGTTACCCATCTAGGTAATGACCAGCGTTGACGTTGCTTAACACACGGAGTGCGATATTTCAACGTGGTGTGTCGGTAAGCCCAATATATAAAAACGTTTTAATATTGATATATAATAAAATTAACCATTCCATTATTTCTTCAACACTCTAATACTTTATCTAGAATTTTATTATTATTATTATTATTATTATTATTATTATTATTATTATTATTATTATCCTCTATCAAATATTCCAAGAAATAATACTCAAGATGAACCCCGTCCAAATCAGAAACTATGATCTACAATTGAAATAAAAGCAGTGATGGCACCTACACTGAATCCATCATAAAAATACAGGATATGGAATTAGTAAATAACAGACACTACAAATACCTGGGCGTATGAATCAGTAAGAATAAAATTAATTGTAGGAGAAAATAAATTGAATATAGAATAGGCTGTGACAGAGAGAGTTTCTTAATACTGCAACTTGCTACAGAACCAAAATATCAACCTGAAAACTTGAGTCATGTTCTTACATAGACTCGTCAGATCGAAACTTCATATGGATGTCACGCATGGCGCCAAACCCATTCAGAAAATATCTAAACTGTCAGTAGTATACAACCACTTCCTAAGATCAATGAGGAAAAAGGCTTTGAACGAGTGAAGCCCGAAGGTCTTGGCAAAGATTACCATTCTTTGAACGCTGTGGACTGGCGCTACAGAATCACAAAGAACTGAACAAAATAACAGAAACCATATCACTTAAGGACTACCAACAGCAGCAACAACTAAAATGGATAGTACATGTAACGCGTAGAGAAAATAATGACAGAATCAATATGTTAACATTCCACACCACTTTAACTAGAAGGTTCATAGGGAAACCCCCATCAATACTGGAAAAACGATAAAAGCTTCTGGACTTGAGGAACCGGTTTTCCTAAAAATGTCTTCAAAGAAAGATTTTATAAATTTTAACCGGAAACAGTACCGGTTGCAAGGTTAATGAATGGCAAATGTTTCCTTATTGGGAAAACGGCTAATATTACCGCTACCTTTCTCACTTAGTGTGCACTTTTGACTAATATGTTTTTGCAATATAATTGTAGCTGCATTTTGTGGCAACTACTCATACTGCCTACGCTGATTTGGACACAACGGCATGGTGTAATGGTTAGCAGGATTCTCTTGCTAGATCAAGAGTAGTAAGTTCGATCCTCACATAGCGCCCTATACTTTCGGCCTTGTGTCACATCTAAACTATACTTGGAAAATCACCATACTGTCTCTGCTGTTTAGTAAATATCGGGAATCGGGAATAATGGATAAGCTCTCTGTGAGACTGGCATTTAGTCTCTATTTTCTTGCTATTCCTTTGTGCCTCCACGTTCAATACTGAGCTACTCTATACTGAGGTTCTGTATAGTAGCTGGAATTGAAAGACACTTTTCGGAGATTAGAGGAAAGTTTATTAACGACTCTAGAATGACGCTCTAACATCTGAAGAATCAGAAATAAAAACGATAGAAACGTGTCTATAATTAAGGATATTTAAGTCAATTAACTTACGTAGATGCTGGTCCGAAACCGGGATGTAAAACAAGGGTTCTCTGTAAAGTTGCAACTCTTCCTGTGGATATAAATCCTCTCGTTGCCAAAACGTTGGAGAAGAAAAAGACAAGAGAAACGTCCTTCATTTTTTGTTGGCAGCCTCTAACCGAGTTTTGACTGAAAGAGTTAAAAATCACACCTAATTTTTACATTAAAAGTTTAAATGATGCGACTTCGATATGAAGAATTAATCTAAATTATTTACATCTCAAAGACCTTAAGCTTTGCAAATCCCTGTCACGATAATTGCAAGCGGTAGGTGGCGAAATGGAACAGATTCTCAGTGACATTATGAACCACCCAGGAATGTGAATGTTATATGTCAACCCATTTCAAGAAATAAACATGGGTCGAACCAATCTTCAGAAACACCAACATACAGATTGACTATTCTGGTTTCCGTTCGAAATTCAAAAATATCACCTGAAGAACGCCGGAGCGTATAACAGCCGAAACGTTGTGAATGTGACAATAAAAATGCTGACTACAGTCCGAACGTAGCTATTTACACGATTTACCGAAATGTAGTTGTTTACAGGATTTACAAAAATCGTGTAAATAGCTACAATACCTCATCACAGAAATACAGACAGATGAAGATTAAAGTTTTATATTGTATTCAGTTTCGTATCTCGTATCTCGACTGATCTTGTGAAATCATGTGACGATAACATATTGACTTTTAATTACACTTCAGGGAGTGCAAGATCATGCCTCTCCACATTTGACTAACGTTTGTATCTCTAAGCAATGCCTGTCACTTTACTTATCCCTCTCAGTCCACACTCTACAATCATTTAAGACAAGCTCGTCATACAAATTATATTTCCTATCTTGCCTTCAGTATATCTTGTGGGTGTCAAATTCTCCAAGTCTTCTTTTCTTGCTATGTACCCCCAGTTTCAACACTTTTTGTGTCCTTTTGTTTTCGTTTTCTTTAAAACTTCCTCGTCGTTCACATGTACTGTCTACGGTATTCTCAATAGCTTTCTGTAGAACCGTAAACCTGTTGAATCCACCGTAAATCGGTTGAATCCAAATCTCCAATGATCTGTTAGAAACTTATTCATTTTTGGGGTAATATCTTTGGATCTTCAATTTAATTGGTTTTAATGTTCAAGTGGTGTAGTCAGATTCGTTAAATTCACTTACGCGTAAATACCTTTGGATAATGTAGGAATCGCCTGCCACCCAGTTGTGGGTTAAAAAGTAGGGCATTTATTTGGGGAAAAAAATCATTATTTTCCAAAATTGTTAATTAAATATTCACTTACAAAAACAAATAATTACTCTCATTATTCAAAATATGTTTTGGTTTTAAATAAACAACAAAGGGTTGATAAACGATAAAAAACAATTTAAATGACATTTGATGAATTACAACCGTTGATGCATTGACAATTATTACTAAATTTGTCTAAATCAGGCTTTAGACAAGAACAACTCGGTTCAGCCTGTGAATTTAGGCGTTTTACAGGGTTTGGCATGTTGGCCCTCTTTACAGTCTCAAATGTTATGGTGCCACTGTCCGAATATTTGACTTAATCCACTCGTTCTGAATAAATCGGGTAATGAATGACGTATTGGACGGCCACGCCTCTAGATCATTTCACATTAATGCGAGGATCCCCCAGGGCTCTATCGTTGGACCTACGTTGTTGTTTTTTGTTTTTGATTTGTTTTTTTTTTTTTATCTTTATCAATGAGTTTCCCATTGTCATCAGTTCCCAGCTAGGTATATATGTTGATGGCACAGCTATTTACTCCTGTCTTAATATAGTTCTGAAAAAAGTAAAACTGGCAGCTGCGTTCAAAAATGACCCCTAATCAGTTGTTAACTTGGGCAAGGAATGGTTTGTAAATTTTAATGCCTCGAAAAACAATGAGTTCTCAAAAACAACAGTAGAAAACCGAAATTAGTCTAACAAGTTTATTTCCTTTTTGGTACAGGGAAACAATGTAGAAAAGATACTAGAAAAGAGAATATTTAGCAGTAAATGACTAACTGTTTTCAGCAGTAGCTACTGCTGCTACTGCTACTCCTCTTGATGTAGGAATATTTTTATTTCTTTTGTTCGACGATCGAGTCCAAACTTGTAGGAAAATAATCTCCCTCACAACAAGGAGTGTAATATTTCGCCTTCTCTGTCTCACATTTTTTACTAAAAAGAAGTGGAATGAGAATATTGCATTAATTGCTACGTCTGCTGCTAGGGAAGTTGGTTCACTGTGTTGTTCCAACAGAAGGGAAGCCAGACGAGGCTATGTCGAAGGGCAGAGCCTCGTCTAGGGAGATAGTCTGCTACTCGATCCCGTGTATACGAATTCTAAGGGGAATTTTGCCCGAGCTTACAGGGTTGGTTCACACCACATTAAATTCGGCCTTGCGCCACATCGAACCGCGAGAGGAGTTTTGTGAATATATTCCCTGTGATCTTCCACAGTGGGCTTGTCAAACTCTCTGCCTTCGGGAAGAGAGGAACCCAGATGTCGAAAAGAACTTTGTCTGGGGAGATAGACAGCTACTCTACCCCATGTATACGAGGTCTACGGGGAATTTTTGCCCGAGCTTACAGGCGCGGTTCAT
The DNA here is from genome assembly GCA_903632075.3 of Acanthosepion pharaonis. NCBI lineage: Eukaryota > Metazoa > Mollusca > Cephalopoda > Sepiida > Sepiidae > Acanthosepion > Acanthosepion pharaonis. The sequence goes on from CAHIKZ030000053.1 coordinate 965,827, forward strand.
CACACATTAACTTTGGCCTTGTGTCACATCTTACTGCGTGGAGAAGTTAGTGAATATATTCCCTGTGGGTTTCCACTATGTGTTTGTCAAACTCTCTGTCTCCGGGCAGAGGGGAACCCAGACGAAGTTATGTCGAAGGGCAGAGTCTCGTCTGGGGTAGATAGACAGCTACCCGACTCCGTGTATACGGGGAATTTTTGCCCAAGCTTACGGGCTAGGTCCACCCCATGGAGAGGTTAGGGAATATCTTCACTGTGGGATTCACTTGTAATTCACCTTCATTGACATCTAGCTCACCACTAGCAGTTGATTACTTACTATACACCACTGGCGGAACTTGTATATTGTTTCTGTTATATTATCGTTCCATTTCCAACCTTCGTTTCCTATTCAGTAATCTTTTCTTAGGTTACAACAGTTATTTTCCCACCACCGTGACGTGGGTTACTCTTTTTTTTTCTTTGAATATAATCTCGTGGTAATTTTTCTAAAGAGCTTTCATACTTTGTATCTCGACTTCACAGATTCAAGCGTACTATTACATTAGCAAATAGGTCTGATCGTTTTTCCCTTGAAATACATGTTACCGTAAGTTCTATCCCGATAGTTTCTTTTCTCGCACTTGTGGCACACGTTTCATGTTTCTTTCTTTCCTGCTACCCCCATTCTTCAAACATTTCAATGCAACGTCAATCGCCATCTTCTGTCTTCTTGAACTCCGTTATTTTATAGTCCTTTCCCTTCACTAAAGCCTTCTCATAGTCCTTCTCATCAAATAACTGCTTGCGTCTTAGTGGCATTATCACCTTGTTTGAAGGTAAAAAAAATTAAAAGCAATCAAAGACCCGTTTCACATGTTCATTCCATCATAATACCTTGCAAACTTAAACAAGATTTACGGTCATATCACGTTGAAACACCGGTTCTCGTCCGATCACCGAAGTTAAGCAACGTTGAACCTGGTCAGTATCGAGATGGGTGACTGAGGAATACCAGTATGAAATAAATAAAAAAAAAATGTGAAATAATTGAAAAAAAAATATTTAAGAGACTCTTGTAGTTTTGATAATCTGCTTTCAAGAATCATGATTTTCTCGCTTTGCTTTTAAATCACGATATCTTGCGGCTAATCTTTTTTTCTTTAAATTTAATTTAGAATTGAGTAAAGAAAGAAATTGTCATTAGATGAGATACACCTTTGTGCAAATTGAAACAAAACGAATAATTCCATTATTATATACTTTTTTCATATTTTCCTAATGAAACATGATCCAGCGCACTAATACTTCGTATATCTATTTCACAACGTCTTTCATTGCAGATTGACCACAGATACTTGATTGGATTTAATTCAGAAGATTTTCCAAGCCAGTCGATAGTAATTTGTTTTGCTCACTGATAAGGCTTGACATTGTGTTCTTGCAATGTTACAATTTTCAAAAACTTCTTTTGAGTAACGTCCATTGCAGACAATGGCCATAGACAACTAATCGACAATCGAGACAATAGTGTCTGTGTGTGATGAAAATCTGATGCAATCAAGGATGACGCAAATATTTTTAGGGCAACAAATATTTCATCATACACCCAATATAACAGATTCATATTACTGCATACCACTGCAGATTACCTAATCTGAGGTAAAAATAGAAATCGATTATACCTTGTTCCACCAGTGGATCTAAAACTAACTGTAAGATGAAAGACAGGAAATTAAAGTAATTGTGCCAAATAATTTGCAGAAGTGTTTATTTGGACTTGTCTGTTATAGATTCACTCGAATTAAATCTAATATAATTTAATAAACCAAATATATATATTAACCAAAAACATTTGTCTTATGAAACAAGGAAAAATGAAGATCCCTGTTTTCAAACATTTTCATTAAAAACGCTTCTCGTAAAAAATGCCGATCATTTGAAGAGCCACTAAAACGTATAAAGAAAATAGTTACATTCTAATCAGTGTCGAGTAAATATTTTTAAAATGGACGTGATAGTAATACAAATGAGAACATTATAACAGTATAGATCAAATAAAGGATTCATTTTTGTAATATTTGGGAGCCGGGAGTGTTTAATACGACAGACACATCTCAAAGGGAATAGCGACTGGAAACAATGAGATCAATATAAAAAACGTAATCTGAAAAAAAAAAAATGAAATATACCCTATTTTGGAATCAATCACAATATATCCGTAAGCAAGGCGCAGATTTTGGAGAACATGGGCAGTGGTTTCATCTAGAGTGATTGCCTCAGCGTGGCCCACCAAACTATGCTACATATGATAGATATTTAAAAATTCTTTAGATATTAAAAACTTCAAAAAATATTTGCTGTAAAATATTGTGATATAATACAAAACAAAAAAAAAGATTCATTTTTTCAAATATTTTGTCTATTCAGGATGTAAGCAACAACTAAAAAATATTCAATCTTTACTCAATTTTAAATTAAATTTAATTAAAGAAAAAAAAGGCCGTGATTTAAAAGCAAAGAGAGAAAATCGTGATTTTTGAAAGCAGATTATCAAAACTACAAGATTCTCTTAAATAATCTTATCAATTATTCCACATATTTTTTTATTTCATATATAACCATATATCATTATTATTTTAATCATTTCACTCTAAGCAAAGCAAGAAAGCCACCCAAACATACAGGAGTTACGAAAAACAGTTTTATCGCGATGTTTTTCTCTCTGAAGGGTCCAGAAGTCGGTTTAGTTAAATATCTTGAAAATGTTCATAGCGCGAATTGTAAATCGGAGTTACCAAAATCAGACATATGAGGAAATTTAAATATCTGGGAAATCTTTTAACAGAGAACGGAAAGATCGACACTGAGATCCGAAGGCGTATTGCGATAGCGAAAGATAACTTTCAAAAGCTAAGCAGAGTAAGAAATGGAAAGATTTCGCTAGAAATAAGGAAACAAATTATTAAACATTATGTGATATTAATCCGTCTGCATGGTAGTGAGTGTTGGGCGATCTCCTCAAAGATCAAGAGGAGATTTGAAGCAACAGAAATGATGTTCTACAGGAGCATGCTGAGCATATTTTGAACTGAATATGTGAGTAACAACGAAGTTTTGTTGAAAATGATAACAAAAAGGAAACTAATATTTAACATCAGGAAGAAACAGCCGAGCTATATGGAGCATAAATGAGCAAGAAGGGCATATAAAGAGGAAAGAGAGAGAGGAGGGCATATAATGAAGAAAGAAGGCCAGAAGTGTATATAGTGAGGAAGGAGAGCCAGATGGGTATATAATAAAGAACGACGACCAGTAGGGTATATAATAACGAAGAAGGGCCAGGAGGGTACATAATGAGTAAGGAGGGCCGGTAGTGTATTAATGAGGAAGGAGAGCCAGAAGGGTATATAATAACGAAGAAAGGCCACGAGGGTACATAATGAGTAAGAAGGGCCAGGAAGGCATATAATAGAGGAAGGAGGGGCCAGGCGGGGATATAATGAGGAAAGACGGGCCAGGCGGAGATATAATGAGGAAGGCGCGCCAGTAAGACATATAATGAAGAAAGAGGTACAGGAGGGTATATAATGAAGAAAGAGGTACAGGAGGGTATATAATGAAGAAAGAAAGCCAGGAAGGCATGTAATAGTGGAAGGAGGGCCAGGAGGGTAAAAAATGAGGAAAGAGGGCCAGAATGAGATATAATGAGGAAGGAGAGCCAGTAGTGTATTAATAAGGAAAGGGAGGCAGAGGAGGGTATATAATGAAGAAAGTGGGCCAGGAGGGTGTATAATGAAGAAAGTGGACCAGGAGGGTGTATAATGAGGAAGGAGAGCCAGGCGGGTATTAATGACGAAGGAGGGACAGGAGGGTATATATAATGAAGAACGAGGACTAGGAGGACATAAAATGGGAAAAGAGGGCCAGGGGGGGATATAATGAAGAAAGAGAGCCAGGAGGGTGTATAATGAGAAAGGAGGACCAGGAAGGTATATAACGAGGAAGGGGAGCCAGAGGAGGTTATATAATGAAGAAGACGGGCCAGGAGGGGATATATAGAAACTGGGCCAGGAGGGTGTATAATGAGCAAGGAGAGCCAACTGGGTGTTAATAACGAAGGAGGGACAGGAGTGTATATAATATACGAAGGAGGGTCAGGAGTGAATATAATGAGAAAACAGTGCCAGGAGAGTATATAATGAGGGAGGGGAGTCAGAGGAGGGTATATAATGAAGAAGGAGGGCCAGGAGGGTATATAAAGAAAGTGGGCCAGGATGGTGTATAATGAGGAAGAAGAGCCAGGTGGGTATTAATGACGAAGGAGAATGAGGTGGGTATATAATGAGGAAAGAGGGTATATAATGAAGAAGGGAAGCCAGAGAGGGTATATAATTAGGAAGGAGGACCAGGAGAGGATATAAAGAAAGTGGGTCAGAAGGGTGTATAATGAGGAAGGAGAGCCAGGTGGGTATTAATGTCGAAGGAGGGTATATAATATAGGAAGGGTCAGGAGTGCATATAATGAGGAAAGAGGGCCAAGAGGGTATATAATAAAGAAAGAGGACCAGTGGGAGCATATAATGAAAAAGGAGAGCAAGGAGGGCATATAATGAAGAAGGAGGGTCAGGATGATATATAATGTGGAAGCAGAACAGAGGAAAACAACGCATAACATGTTTAATGAACTTGGCACAACAGGACCTAGAAGAAATAACAGAAAGGCAAAGTTTAATAAGAGATACAAGAGTCAAAAAGTTGTGGAGAGCTATGACCGCCTTCGTGCTCAAGGGACACGGTACATTAAGAAGAATAATTGTTACTCTAGATAACTATTGAGCCTTTTATTAATAAAATTTGTTCACTTCGACATACCTTAAATTACATAATTTTACGTATATCAATAGATGTGATTATTTTAAGTACCCATATATTCATGTATCAATCTGATTGATTGATTGATTAATTCGATTTTTACGGTTTATCAACTTTTTGCAGGTTAGTTAGAGCCCCAAATATTTTAAAACTGTAAGACATTTTGTGAAGATAATGATTTTTTACTGATACAAGTTTTACTAATTAACCCATAGCTGAGGGAAGAAGAAATGAATTCATACCTTTCAGAAATGTATTTGCGTGTAAGTGAATATAACGAACCCGATTGGAATTGGAACTCAGCCCTCCCATTCCGAGCTGTTATCAATTGCACCACCTGCACATCAAAACTTACAGCACCTGGTATTACCATACAGTCACCCATCTATTTACCGACGTTGCTTAACTTCCAGAGATCGTATGGGAACCGATGTTTCAATCTGATAAAGCCATAAGCCTATGTATCAATTTAATTATTTGTGAAAGTTTTAAGGTTGAGAAAGTTGAGCTCTTCTTTCTAGGCAATCTGTTTGAGGTTTCGAGCTCAGCTAAGTAGCATGTGATTTTCCAGTGATGTATTTAAAGGAAGGCGAACGTTCGAGATTTGGAAAACTGTCGCTGCGTCATCTTCCCACGTCTTGTAGAATCTGCAACGTTTACATTATATAAAAATGCTATCTTTGAAACCTGTTTATTTACGAAAGCCATTTTTTGTTGCGATTAAATTCTAACTTTAAAAAATCCAGTAAAAATCAAGAAAGCATTGAGAGATAAAATTTTTTTCTATATTTTTAACGGCTTATATTTAATTTATTTTTCTACCTTAGGTTATTCATCCAGGAAAAGTCATTTCGTGCTAAATTTAATTTACAAAATAGATTTTTGCAAACCATGAAGAGATTTAACGAATAAAATAAAGAAAAGAAAAAGAAAGAAGGATAGGAAAAAGGGAAGTAAGGAATTACAAAGAAAGAAAGAAAGAAAGAAGGAAAGATAAGAAAGATGAGAATAAGGAATTAAAAAGAAAGAAGAGAATTAAATAGAAAGAAAGAAAGAAAGAAAGAAAGAAAGAAAGAAAGAAAGGTAGGAAGGAAGGAAGGAAGGAAGGAAAGAGAGGAGTAAGGAATTAAAAAGAATTAAATACAAAGAAAGAAAGAAAGAAAGAAAGAAAGAAAGAAAGAAAGAAAGAAAGAAAGAAAAAGATATTAAGTAAGTAATAAAGAAGGAAGATCAGAAAGAGGAGATTAAAGAATTAAAAAGAAAGAAGAGAATTAAATAGAAAGAAAGAAGGAAGGAAGGAAGGAAGGAAGGAAAGAGAGGAGTAAGGAATTACAAAGAATTAAATAGAAAGAAAGAAAGAAAGAAAGAAAGAAGAGGGGAAAGAAGGACGGAAGGAAAGAGGAGAGTAAGGAATTAAAAAGAAAGAAGAGATTTAAATAGAAAGAAAGAAAGAAAGAAAGAAAGAAAGAAAGAAAGAAAGAAAGAAAGAAAGAAAGGAAGGAAGGAAGGAAGGAAGAAAAAAAGAAGAAAAGAGAGGAGTAAGGAATTAAAAAGAATTAAAAAGAAAGAAAGAAGGAAGGAAGAGGGGAAAGAAGGAAGGGAGGAAAGAGGAGAGTAAGGAATTAAAAAGAAAGAAGAAATTTAAATAGAAAGAAAGAAAGAAAGAGGGGAATAAGGAATAAAAAAATTAAATAGAAAGAAAGAAAAAAGAAAGTAATAAAGAAGGAAAGATAAGAAAGAGGAGAATAAGGAATTAAAAAGAAAGAAGAGAATTAAATAGAAAGAAACAAAGAAAGAAAGAAGGAAGGAAAGAGAAGAGTAAGGAATTAAAAAAAGAATTAAAAAAAAGAAAGAAGGAAGGAAGAGGGGAAAGAAGGAAGGGAGGAAAGAGGAGAGTAAGGAATTAAAAAGAAAGAAGAAATTTAAATAGAAAGAAAAGAAAGAAAGGGGAATAAGGAATAAAAAAATTAAATAGAAAGAAAGAAAAAAAGAAAGTAATAAAGAAGGAAAGATAAGAAAGAGGAGAATAAGGAATTAAAAAGAAAGAAGAGAATTAAATAGAAAGAAACAAAGAAAGAAAGAAGGAAGGAAAGAGAGGAGTAAGGAATTAAAAAGAATTAAAAAGAAAGAAAGAAGGAAGGAAGAGGGGAAAGAAGGAAGGGAGGAAAGAGGAGAGTAAGGAATTAAAAAGAAAGAAGAAATTTAAATAGTAAGAAAGAAAGAAAGAAAAAGAAAGAAAGAAAGAAAGAAAGAAAGAGGGAGTAAGGAATAAAAAATTAATTAGAAAGAAAGAAAGAAAGAAGCAGTAAGGTAGGAAGGAAGGAAAGAGGGGGAGTAAGGAATTAAAAAGAAAGAATAGAAGAAAAAACATAGAAAAGAGAGGAGGAAGGTTTTACAGAGAAAGAAAGGTAAGAAAAAGGGGAGTAAGATTTTACAAACAATGAAAAGAAGAAAGACAAATAGAAAGGTGGAAAGTAAGGAATTAAAAAGAAAGAAAAGATGGAAGGAAAGAAGAAAAGAAGGGAGGAAGGAAAGAAGGGGAGTAGTAAAGAATTAAGAAGAAAGAAAAGAAGAAAGAAAGATCGGAAAAGGGAGTAAATAATTACAAAGACAGAAAAGAAGGAAGAACGATAGGAAAGAGAGGAGTAAGGAATGACAAAGAAAGAAGAGAAAAAAGGATGACTGAATGGAAAGAAAGAAAGAAAGAAAGAAAGAAAGAAAGAAAGAAAGAAAGAAAGAAAAAAAGGAAAGACAAGGGGAGTAAGGAATTACAAAAAAAGAAAAGAAGAAATAAAGACAGAAAGTAAGATAGGAAAGAAAGGAATAACGAATTTCAAAGAATGAAAGAAAGTTAGGAAAAACTATCAGGAATTACAAAGAAAGAAAGAAAGAAAGAAAGAAAGAGAGGAAGAAAGAAAGAAAGAAAGGACGGAAGGAAAAAGAGAGTTAGGAATTACAAAGGACGAAGTAAAGTTAAGAAAGAGGTGAGCAAGAAAAAAAGAAAAAAGAAAGACGGTAGGTAAAAGGAGAGTAAGTATTTAAAAAGAAAGGCAGAATTAAGAGAGGGGGAGTAAGGAATTTAAAAAAAAGAAAAGAAAGAAAGAAAGATAGGAAAGAGGGGGAATAAAGAACCTACCAAAAGCGGGAGAAATATAGAAATGGGGAAAAATAAGTCTATATTAACAAAGTAAGGAAGGAAAGAAGAAAAAATGAAAAAAATGATGGAAAGCAATAAAGTAACGAACGAAAAGAAAGAAAGAAAGAAAGAAAGAAAGAAGGAAAGAAAGAAAGAAAGAAAGAAAGAATATAAAAGCGGCAAAGAAAATGGAGAGATATAAAGAAAGAAAGAAAAAGAAAGAAAGAAAGAAAGAAAGAAAGAAAGAAAGAAAGAAAGGCGTAAAGGAAGAAAATTATATATACTCTGGTGTAATGAAAAAGAAATGAATGTGAAAAAAGAAAGAAAGAACGGGAGGAAAGTAATATGAAAAACAGAATGACTGGCATAAGAAAGAAAAAAGAAAGAAAGCAAGAAGGAAAGAAAGAATATAAAAGCGGCAAAGAAAATGGAGTGATATGAGAAAGAAAGAAAGAAAAAAAGAAAGAAAGAAAGAAAGAATATAAAAGTGGCAAAAAAATGGAGTGATATGAGAAAGAAAGAAAGAAAGAAAGAAAGAAAGAAAGAAAGAAGTGAAAAGAGTAGGACATTGGAAGGAAGGAAAGAAAATGAACGCAAAGAAAGAGTAATGAAAAATATGGAATTCATGAGTGAAAGAGAATAATAAAAACTAAAAAAATGTGTGCGAGAGAGAGAGAGAGAGAGAGAGAGAGAGAGAGAGAGAGAGAGCGGGGAGAAAGCGATAAAGAAAAAGAGATTGTAGGAAAAAATATTTGCAGTGAATGAATTCTCAGTCTTTCGCAGCCGTTTTTGGCAATCTGAAATATAATTTTTTCCTTTCTTTTCTTGCTGATAATATTAAAATATTTAATATTTAATGAAGCCTCTGCAAGTATTCGACTTTCTTTTAAAGAAAAATTTGAAAAGATTCCATACATACCTTTCCCTAGAGGAGTGTTGATAAAGATACGTTGGAGAGGGGGGTGGGGAGAATTAAGACTAATTATTTTTTCTGCCTATCTAAATGAAGGCCAATCCTTTGATGCGATTTCAAAGTTAGTTGGAAGAACTTCATTTCGAGAATAGAATTCCTTGTTGAAACGAGGCTTTGAGTTTGAAAGATATTTTTTTATACTCATTAATAAGATTTTTCTTTTTTCAGTTTAAACGAGAGAGTATTTGTTCTGCAATGAAGAACAGCTGCCAAAGAAAATTTGGGCGTCTTCTTTATAAGTTCGCACACATTTTGTGTGTGCGTCGTCCGCATAACTGATGTCAGCCTGAGTATAGATGTAGTGTTGGGAACCCTGTGAGCATCGATCGAACTCTACTATCTATCTATCTATCTATCTATCTATCTATCTATCTATCCACACACACACACACACACACACACACACACACACATATATATATATATATATATATATATATATATATATATATATATATATATATATATATATATATATATATATATATATATATATAAAACTGTTCATTTGTGCTGCAATGACTAAAATACTAACAAGGTACCACGATTATGTTTTCATTTTATTTTCTTGTGTTCGTTTGTTTTTCTGAACATACTAGCCAAATGTTCTGTTCTTCCGAGCGTATTTGGTTATTCCTTAAGCCATTATGTAGGATGGATTTTATTTTTAACTGACTTCATGTATCTAGAATTATAGGAATGTTTTTTTTTATATTATTTTCCAAACATGGTCAGCACAATGTGGCCGTGTTCATTATTGGTGTTAATGAATGTTAGCGTTTACTTTTTTTGATTCCATCATCCTTAGTCTTTTTTTTTACATGTGGATGAGGTTACTGAACTTGTACTTTTAGTTAGGCATTTATTTATCCCGTCTCCGCCCTGAGCCATAACTTGAAACAAGGTGGGGGTTTAATATGGGGCACCCGGGTGCGTACATAAGTAAGAGTCCATATTTACAGTGTCACCCCGCTGAGGCATAAAGTTCGGGTTTAAGATGAGGAACCCAAGTGTGTACACAAGTAAAAGCACAAATTTACCCGGTCTCTCCATTAAGATAATATAGCACAAGTTGTGGTTTAGTGTGGGGGGACCCGAGTGCGTATACGACTAAAAGAAAACTTTTACCACGTTCTCCCCACTGAGATATAATGTGACACAAAGCGTGTGTGGGGGGAGGGTAATAATGTCAGGTACGCGATCGCGCTCAAAAGTAAAAGCAGATATTTACCAAACCCCCTACTGAGACCTAATGTGAAACAATTTGAAGGTTAATGTGAGGCATCCGAGCGTGTACATAAATAAAAGAGAATATTTACATTGTCTTCCCACTGAGATATAATATGATACAAGAAGGGGTATAATGTGCGTAACACGAGAGAGCATACAAGTAAAAGAAAATATTTACCCCTTCTTCTCATTGGGACATAATGTGACACAACGTGGGCTTTAAAGTGGGGCACCGGAGATTGGACTATAGTAAAAGCACATATTCACCCGGTCTTTCCCCTGAGACATAAGGTGGGTTTTAATCTGGGTCATCCGAGAGCGTACACATGTAGAAACACATATTTACCGTCTCCCTACCGAGACAATGTGACACATGATGGGGCTTAAAATGGGGCGCACTAGAGCGTACACAAGTAAAACCATAGATTTACCCCCTTTTCCGCACTGATACATAATATGACAAAGGTGGGGATTAATACGGGACACCCAGACATTGAAACAAGTAACAGCATATTTTTACCCCGTCTGTTCACTGAGACATAATTTGACCGAAGATGTGGTTTAATGTGGATCACGCGCTTACGTCCACATATAAAAGCACATATTTACCCCGCCACACAACTGAGACATATTGTGGCCCAAGTTTTGTTTCCTCCCTGAAATATAATGTGGCACTATGTAGGCGTTATTGTTAGCCAACTGAGCGCGTATAGACTTAAAAGCACGTGTTACCCGGGGCCACATTCATACATTGTGGCACAAGGTGGGGGTTTAAGTCAGAGCACCCGAACGCGTACACAAGTAAAAGCACATATTTAACTCGTCTCCCCATTGTGATGTAATATGACACATGTTGGGGATTAATGTGGTGTATAACATGGCTGGCCCGTCTCGATACTGGGTCCTTCCCTCGCTGGTCAGTACAGCCGTCGGTCTACTGATGCTTATCTGCTTGCTGCTTCGTTCCTTCATTTTCTTTTACGTTGTGTTCCGAGATCACAGTGCAGTGGAGATCGAATATCGTCCGTTCTCGAGCGCTGAGACGAACCGCGGCGAAACCGTGCTACAAAAGCCAAATAAGGATGACATAAGAAAATAACGAATTCAATTTTTAATTGGTTTATATAGGTTTTGACATAACAAAATTAACCCTTCCTATTAAACTATCTATCGTCTTATTTTGTCTTCTTCTAAAACATGGAGCGGCTTCAAAAAAAAAAAAAAAAAAAAATTACGAAGTCGGAAATTCTCTCAGCATCAGGTCACGTGGATTCTTCTGGCTTCTCTTTTCTGGGACGCCTAAGTGCCCGACTCACACGGCATTCATTATTTCTTATCTTTTCAATTATGAAGAACTGACACTGACCTTCAAGCAAAGCGGTGGATGGTCGGTTACAAAAATTATCCCTTTCTTCCTCAGGTAAAGCCATGCTCGACAATTTTTCTCGCTCTTGTTCCGAATTTCCTTGTCATCTCATCCCTTGCCTGGGTGAGATTTATGAGGCTGCTCATGGCCTCTAGTGCCGTTCCCTCATCTGCATATTCTTTTATCAGCAGATTCTCTAGATCAGCCCACATTAATCCAGAATGCACCCTCGCCCTGCGATTTCGGAGACCGGTCCCTCAGAGGCATCATACGCCAACAATGCTGCCTCTACCTCTGACAGCTCATAGATGAGCTGTTTCTTCCCTATCGCCGTTAACCAGTTCTTTATTTCTCCCGGGCCCTGTTTATTTTCTGGTACTCTGTTTCCTCGCAACCAGTTTTTGAATTTATCTGATACCTGAGGCTTGTTCGCCTTATTTCTATCTATAGAGCGATCGGCACCATCATCTGCTCAATATTTGACCATTTTCTGCTTAACTAACCGTCAACACGGGGAAAGAGAAACAATCCGACAAAATTCAGTCGTAAAAACAACGCAAGAATTATCACGAGAGAAACACACGAAACCAAAATGACTTGAGAAAAAATATTTATGAACTTATAGAACCTTATAGTCAAAATGGCTAAAGTCTGTTGGTCTTACTCTTTTCGGATTGATTGCCCCGTTCTGTGTTCTCTGGTGTGTTGATATTTTAGTTGACTTCTCCTGGGTTGCGACCTTAGCCACGGCACTAGGTCTCATCATGGTCACTGGTCACCAATTATAGCACAGCTGGTACTGCTCTATCTCGGGTCCTTCCCACTCAGGTCATTACTGCCGCTAGTCAACTGATGGTTATCTGCTTACCGCTTCGTCACTTCGTCTGCTTCTGACCCAAATTGTGTTCTTTGATTACAGAGCAACAAAGATCGAACTCTGACCGTACTCGAGAGCTGGAACGAAATATGGCGGAACAGTGCTACAAAAGAATAAAAAACGTTTCCGATAGCGAAAATAAAAATGACATAACAAAATAACGAATTTAACGAATTTAATTTTCGATTGGTTTATATAGTTTTTGATACAAAAAAAATAACCCTTACCATTAAACTATCCATAGTGATATTTTGTCTTTTTCTTTTGAAACTTCATGACGGATTCAAAAAAAAAAAAAAAAAGTAAAAAGTCGGGAACTCTCCCGGCAGCAGGTCACGTGCCTTCTTCTGCCTTCTTCTACTTTCTGCCGGCTTCTGGTTTTGTGGTCGACTAAGCACCCGTTTATATGTATTTCGAACCAACGCATCTCAAGATTCATTATGTTATCAATTTTAGAGAACCGATACTGACCTCCAAAGAAAGCGGCTGGTGGCTGGTTATTTATTCAAAACAAAAAAATTCTTCAACAATAAGGTTTGTGTCTTTAAAAAGTTTTTCTTTTATGTCCTTGAAGTCAATTGATTTTCTTTTCAATATGACCGATTAAAAATCTTTGCCCACATTGCATGTTTACAAAACCATATTTCAGATTGTTTACATTATCAGCTTGCAATTTATAACAATTCCATTTATTTTTCAACTGGCAAGTAGATACATTTTTCATTTCTCAAATCATATTTTGAACCCAACATTACCTTCTGCGTTTCTAGTTATCAGAAAGGTAAAAAAAAAATCTCTATTTCTTTACTCCATATTTCAGTTCAAGTTATCACCTTAACGTTTTCAACTCTTCCAATTTTCCAAATCCTATACGTGACTTTCACATAAACATTATTAATCATTTTCATACTACTAGTGTCACAATAGTGTTTTATTAACTCTTTCAACTACAACGAGTGACAATTTGGTGTTTACGTGGGACAAACGATGAATATATTTACCCCGTCTCCCCAGTGAGAAAATATGTGACACAAAGAGAGGTGTATAGTCGGGCTGCCGAAATGTACATTTGGATAATAACTTATCTAACGCGTCTCAAAACAGAGACATTATGTCACACAATGTGGCGATTATGTGGGGCATACGAATAATATATTTACTCCGTCTCCCCTGTGAGACAAAATACGCCACAAAGAGAGGTTTAATGTCGGGTTGTCGAACATTTACATTTGGATAAGAACATATTTATTGCGTCTCAAAACAGAGACATAATGTAACACAATTTTGTGATTGTGTATGGCACACGATGAACATATTTACCCCGTCTCCCCAGGGAGAAAAAAATGTGACACAAAGGGAGGTTTAAAGTCGGGCTGACGAGCAAGTACTTTGGATAAGGACATATTCAATGCGTCTCACAGCTGAGATATAATGTAACACAATGTAGTATTTATGTGTAGCACACGAAGAATATATTTACACGATGAATATATTTACACCGTCACTCCAGTGAGATAAGACGTGACACAAAGAGAGGTTTAAAATCAGACTGCTGAGCATGTACATTTTGATAAGAACATATTTAACGCGTCTCACAACCGAGATACAATGCCACATAATTTGGTGTTTATGTGGGGCACACGATGAATATATTTACCCTGTCTCCCCATCGAGACAAAACGTGACACAAGGAGAATTTTAAAGCATAGCTGCCGAAAATGTACATCTGTTAAGAACATGTTTAATGAGCCCCACAAATGAAATATAATGTAACACAATGTGGTGTTTATGTGAGGCACGCGACGAATATATTTACCCCGTTTCCCCAGTGAGAGAAAATGTGAAACAAAGAGTGGTTTAATATCAGCCTGCTGAGAACGTACATTTGGATAAGAACACATTTTACGCGTCTCACAACTGAGATATAATGTAACACAATTTGGTGTTTAAGTGCAGCACACGTTGAACATATTTACCCCGTCTCCTAAGTGAGACAAAATGGGACACAAAGAGAGGTTTAAAGTCGGCGTGCCGAACATATACATTTGGATAAAAAACATCTTTTATACGTCTCACAACGGAGATGTTATGTAACAAAATGTGGTGTTTATTTGGGGCACACGATGGGTATATTTACCCCGTCTCCCCAGTGAGACAAAATGTGACACAAAGAATGTTTTAAAGTCCGGCTGCCGTGCATGTGCATCGGATAAGAACATATTTAACGCATTTGACAACTGAGATATTATGTAACGTAATGTGGGCTTTACGTGGGGATGAATATATTTACTCTCTCTCTCTCCCCTTGAGACATAATTTGATTCAAGATGGTTTCTAATTTAGGACACACGAGCGCGTGCAAATGTAAAATCACATATCTGTCCTGTCTTCAACTGAGACATAAATTGAGAACATGCAGTGCCTAATATTGGGTACCTGAACGCGTACACAATGAAAAGCACATATGTTTCCCAGCTTCACAGGAACAAATAATGTAACACAGTGTAGGGTATCGAATTTGGGGCACAAGGTCGCGTACACAGCTAAAAGGACATATTTACTCCGTCTGCCGGGCGAGACATAATTTAGCAAATGTTTGATTTTAAAGTGGGGCTCCCTAAAGCGTAGACAAGTAAAAGCAGATACATAAATTATGTCTCCATTGAGACATAATTTGATACAATTTGGGGTTTAATGCGTAGAACTTAAGCACTTACATTAGTAAAAGGACATTTTAACCCTTCTCCACATTGGGGTATATGTGACACAAGGTGGGGGTTTTAAATGGGACACCGGAGCGTGCACACAAGTAAAAAAAAAAATTTGCACCGTATCCCTACTGAATAATAATATAACACAATATCGGTTTTAATATAGCGCACCAAAGCCTAGAATAGTAAAAGCACATATTCACCATATCTATCCTTCGGGGAGGTAAAACCGGCCCTGAACCCGTTTATACGGGTTCAATGGGCTATTTTTTGGCCGAGCCTAATGGCTCGGAAATGCCCACGTTAAAAAGGCCTTGTGTCACATGACACCCTCGTGGGGTGGGGGGGTTGTGACTGAATATTGTCAGTCCGTAGTTCACTACAGACTGTTCGGTTAAACTCTCTTCCTACGGGCGGGAGGAACCCGAAGGAGGCTACGCCGAAGGGCGGAGTCTCCTTCGCGGAGGTTAAACCGGCCTGGACCCGTTTATACGGGTTCAAATGGGCTATTTTTTGGCCGAGCCTAATGGCTCGGAAATGCCCACGTTAAAAAGGTCTTGTGCCACATGACACCCTCGTGAGGGGGGGTGACTGAATATCGTCAGCCAGTAGTTCACTTCTGAACCGACTGTTCGGTTGAACAATTATTACAAGACATTGGAATAGTGATACTGGTCGAGACTACATTGATCTCTCTACTAAACCTGATTGTTCATACTAACCCTTCTACTTCTCTGTATATATTCCTGTTTGTAATATATCTGTGTTATTCCATACCTGTATTCGACTTCTTCTGTATTGGTTCTACCTTGGACTATCACCCTGGTACAAGGAACCGGACCATAACAGATATAATGCGAGACATGTTGGGGTTTAATGTGAGACATTCGATCGCGTACATCATCTCCTCATTGAGAAATAGTTTGGCACAATTTAAAGTTTAAAGGGGGATAACCGAATGCTTACACTAGTAAAAGCACATATTTACCCCGTCTCCTGGCTGTCAAAATGTGGCAGAGGTTGGGGTTTAATTTGCGGCACCCGAACGCGTAAAATCACATATTTTCTGCGTTTCCCCACTCTCAGATAATGTGACACATGGTGGGGGTTTAATGTGGGGCACACGAACGCGCATACAATGAAAAGAACATGTTTACTCTGTTTTCCCTTTGAGACATAATGTGACACATATTAGGGTTTAATGCCGGGCATATGTTCGTGTACATGTGTAAAAGCATGTGCTTAGACCGTCTCCCCACTGAGAAACATTGTGACAATAGTTGGGGTTTAATGTGGAGCACCAGAGCACGTACACAAGTAAAACCACATATTTGCCAGTCTTCCCTATGAGACATAATTGGCATTATTTGGAGTTTAATCTGCGGCAACGATGCATGTACCCTAGGAAAATCCCATATTTGCCCTGTCTTCCTTCTGAGACATGACACAAGCTGGAGTTTAATATGGAGCACCCGAACGCGTACACATTTAGCCCCACTGAGACGTTATGTGACAAAATTATTAGGTTTAAGAATAATCATATTCTAAGCGCAGCTTTGATGTGGCAACGGGCCGATTGTATGGGACACCTAGTGAGGGTCGAAATTTCAGGTACATTTATATATAGTAAATTGTGTTCATTGTTGGAATTTTTGGGTACCCTGGTGTACTAGTGAGCCAGCCAAAATGAGCTGACTCATTTTATAGTTCACCAATAGAAGGGTTGACCAATCAGAAGGCTCAAAATATTCAATGCGACGTGTATAGAGGCGGCCATGTTTTTTCCCGAATACTTTGATATCGACGACTGAAGAATTACAGAACAGCTGCTGGTGGTATTGGCGATATAGTCAGATTCAGTAGAGTGTCTGACTCGTGAGTGTTAATCTTTAACGTTGTTTCATTGAACAGATTACGTACTGCGCTGTATTCTTTATTCATAGACTATGGTGAACATGGTCAACATTCATAACATTAGCAATAACATTTAATCTGAAGAACAAATTTTAAATACTTATTTTCAATTATTTACATGCTAGACCCACAGAGAAGGTCCTCATAGCCTAGATTTCTCAAAAATCTGACATTTTAATGTTTCCCTCTGTATCTTTTATTTCATTCCACAGATGATGCTGATTAGTCATGGCTCACATATCGTATTTATTTCTATGCGAGGCCTACCGAAGATGTCCCCATAGCCCAGTCACCAAAGATAGCACAGCTGGTCCGGCTCTATCTCGGGTCCTTCCCACTCAGGTCATTACTGCCGCTAGTCAACTGATGGTTATCTGCTTACCGCTTCGTTCCTTCGTCTGCTTCTGACCCAAATTGTGTTCTTTGATTACTCTGTCCATACTCGAGCGCTGGAACGAAATATGGCGGAACAGTGCTACAAAAGAACAAAGAACGTTTCCGATAGTGAAAATAAAAATGACATAACAAAATAAAGAATTTAATTTCCAATTGATTTATATAGTTTTTGATTCAACAAAATTAACCGTTCCCATTAAACTATCCATAGTAATATTTTTTCTTCTAAAACTTGAAGCAATAACATTTAATTTGCATGACAAATTTTAAATACTTATTTTAATAAATATTTCTTATGTGTTATTTAATTTTATTTGCATATTTTGCCGTTATCATAAGTTTTCGGTCGTCGTGTCCTTCGGTCTTCATTAGGTGCTTGTCGACCTGAGAGTCCTTCCCGAATTTCGAACTGAACCATGTATTTCATTTCATGATGTATATTGCTCTCCGATGCTAACTGCTACTACTGGTCACGCCTGACTGCATTCACTGAGGATTTACCTTTTACTACCAGTGCTTTCCAGTCACAATTTTTTATTTATATATTAATACCTCGCATATCGTATTTATTTATATGCCAAGCCTAGAGAGAAGGTCCTCATAGCCTAGAATTTTTCAGAAGTCTGACACTTTAGTGTTTTTCTCTGTATCTTTTATTTCATTCCACAGATGATGCTGATTAGTCATGGCTCTCATATCGTACTTATTTCTATGCGAGGCCTACCGAAGAGGTCCTCATAGCCTAGTGTATGCACTGATTTTTGCAGATATCTGACTTTCTAGCGTTCCTTTCTGTTCAGTTACAACACGCACGCTCCGGCCGATCCCGGGTCGAACCTTATCAGCACTGACCAGATGATATGACTCTTACTAAACGCCGCATATATCCGAAGGTGACTCGGTCGCTAGGATTGATTTCAGGGTCAATTCCACGCCGGTTGATACCGTCGCTGGTCAACGGGGCCGTTGGTCAATACTTTCCTCCGCCGACGTTGTTTTTCTTGATCACAGAGACGTGAAGGTCGTGTATCATCAGTACTCGTAGCGCTGATTCGAACCACGGCGAATCTGTGTTATGAAGATGAAATAAAAAACGATAGATTTTTCGTGTCAATTTTCGATTTGTTCTTTGTATAGCAACATTAAAGCTTCCCACTAAAATCTCTTTAGAGACACTTTATTGGTGCTCATTCTTGGAACAGGGCTGAAAGACGGGGTTTCCCTTGGCAGCAATCGTGTGGATTTCTGTAACACCTTCTTCCGCTCTTCGCTGCTTGTCTTTCGTCTCTCTCTGGGTCACCTAAGCGCTCCACGCGAGCACCCCTTTGCGACTGCTCGGTCTCACATTGTCTGCTGACCTGAGATGGAACGAATACATTGAGTCAATAGCTTTGTCCACCGCTAGGAAAATATGCCCCCCACCCGTGCCACGCCAGGAAATTTTTCTCGCCGGAGTCAATCCTTCAAATCTACAAATCAACCATTCGCCCTTGCATGGAGTATTGCTGCCATATTTGGTCTGGAGCCTCTCCTGTCACAAAGACCTTGATAAAAACCAGAGACACATATGCAATGTAATTGGCCCTGATCTGTCATCTCGTCTGCAGCCGCTCTCTCACAGACGTGCCGTTGCCTCCCTTTGTCTTTTTTTACAAATACTTTCACGGTAACTGCTCCGATGAGCTGCTTTCGCTGGTTCCCAGAGTTCATGAATTTAAGCGTTCAACTAGGCTGGCATCTCGCTCTCACCCTTTCACTGTCGAAACTGTTAAATGTAGCCGTCTCTTCTGCTGCAATAGCTTCATGTCTCGCACTTCTCGCCTGTGGAACTCTCTTCCCGTCTCTTATTTTCCTGATAGCTATAATCTCCAACTATTCAAATGTAATGTCAATCGACGTCTCCAGATGCCCTGATCTATCCCCTAACCTTCCCTTCATCCTTTCCTCTATCGCTCCTCTTTGTTCTCGCTCTTACGCTGAAACCCTTTGCGTGCTAGTGGCTTCCCGCCTTTCTTGCGGTTGAATGCTTAAAAAAAAATATGAGGTCTCGCTCAGGCTATCTTGCCCAAGTAAAACTCTGCTACCTTATGTGTATTATGTGTGGTGCCCCTACAACCAAAATGGGTTACTTGTCTCGTGATCGTGGTAATTGTTGCGTATTTCCAGTCGGTACCAACAGTAGGTATTCAATACGCATATAGAAACTGATGTTTTAAATATTAATTTTTCAATATAATTATTCCGTAAAATTGGCGATATCTTTCTTTTTCCATTTAGCCTTGTGTCTAACATGTATAGTAAATATTTGTAATGTCATAATAAAAGTTTTTTTTCAGAGAAAACTAACTTCGATCCAAGGCCATATTATAAGTAAAGCCTTTGAGATTACAACTCACGAGCAATTACTTCGAAGTCGCGTCTGCTAACCTTTGCTAGGAGTATTTTCTTTTAAAATTTGCTTTAAGCCTCGGTTGAGAATCGTTTTATATTCTAAAGAAAAGTAAAATTGTTTTAAACTAATAAAGTTAGAACAATTCCATAAGTTTTATTGAAAGTTTTCTAGATTTTTTTTTTTTTTACAGTAGCATGAATTATTCAATTCACACCAGTCTGTTCATGTACTTTTTTTTCATCAAAAATTTAAGTTTCAGAGATTAAATATTGTTAATATTCTGGAGCTTATTCGAACAAGTATCTACGTATCTTTTTTTTTATTTTGTTGTTGTTTTGATCTCACTGTTTCGAATGGTATATTCTCCTACCATTTTCGTACTGTCTGTATTTTTACGTTTGTCTAGGGCTATTTGAATTTCTAAGGTAAAATAATGTCTTATTTTAACGACCTTTCATACTAATGTTAACAGATGTCTCAATTTTGTATTGGATTTTTGATCTTCAAAAACTCCGACTAATCGTATTGGAAAGAAAAACGACAAAATAAAAAAATATGAACTTCTCGACTTCTTAGACTGTTTTAAACTGTAGTTAAGAGTTTTACAATAGAGAATCTTTTGTCAGATGTAATAAGAATATCACTTTGTTGTCTTTCTTAATTTCAGCAGCAGTTGGCCTGCCACTACGAAGCCTGTCACTAAAGTTCTTTTTTCTGTCTAGCATTGCAACCATCTCTGTACGTTGGCCACACCGCGCGCGGCTTTTCTATGTGTGTTCGCAAACATACTGTGAACATTTGCAGCATTTCTCCTTCCAAAAGCAGAAATTCTATGGCGTGCCTTAGACTTCTAGGTGTTTCTAGAATAGTAATAATTTCAAAAGAGAATTACGAGTAGGGGAAAAACGATAACGCCACACATTTCCCCCCTTGGTTTATAGCTAGAAAAAGAGGGTATAATTCTGACGAATAACTTCAACATTTTAATTAGAATATCTATTACTAATTAACCGACCTTCGTATCAATATGCTAAGGAATTCATTTTCACATTCCTCAAATATGAAGCTATCAGTATTCCTTGTTAGCCGACAAGATAAGGATCTAATAAAAAATCCGATTAATTCTTGACATTGATATCATTTTTCTCCAAGCAAGGTGATAAAGTCTCAAAGACTCCACCGGTTAACAAGAATAAAAGAAACTGAGAAAATTTTATTGAGCTGAAACGACAATAAAAGAAATGGGTTCAATAAACAGAAGAGTATGATTGATGTTGCATTTAAATTTTAAATTTCATAGCCACCATAAATCTATACTTATCCGAATTTATCTTTTTTATAGGTTTTGGTTTGTTTTGTGTTACGGTATATCAATCTCAATGGGTTATTTAATTCTGACAAGATTTTTATTGCTGGCAATATTTTTCACAACAATATATTGTTGGTAATGTTTTTTTTTTGTTTGTTTTTTTTTTTTTTCAAAAATGTATTGCTGGCAATATTTTGTTTTCCAAAAATGTATTGCTGGGAATAATGTATTGTTGGTAATAATTTTTACAAAAATGTGTTGCTGGTATTAAAACCTATTTTTACACTTTCATAGCGTTTTGACCCCAGTTTGATGGTTAGATATCTGGCCATAGCTGGGACCCTAACAAGTGCTACTACTTCTGGTCAAGGTGGACCTGGGAACACCAGCAATTAAGAGGTGATTCCATGTTCCTCTAGAACTCCTGATCAGAGGCCTTGCTGTCGGATGTACTTTATCGTCTTACCCAGGATGGGGATGTAGTTTATCGTCTTACTCAGGACACGGGTGTAGTTTATCGTCTTACCCAGGATGCGGATGTAGTTTATCTTCTTACTCAGGAGGTTTTTATAGTGTTATCTGCAAGTCAATAAAATGATGATAAAAAGTGATGCAATTTGAGTCATCAAAGTTTACTTAAATATAGGTTTCATGTTTACGCGGAATATATACCAAAATCCATGAACGTGTTCTAAAAACAATTTCTGTAATATGTAAAACCTGATTGTTTCATTCTTTCCATTTTACAAGCAACCTCGTGAAAGAATCAATCGTGAAAAGGTAAATAATGAATAAGTCTGTTTAAACATAGTATGGTTTAATTTTGTAAGAAAATATCAGATAAAGGAAGCTGTAACAAGTTTTGTTGAATAACACAACAGAAAAGAAATATTTACAAATATATGAAATGTTATTTGCATTTTAAAGGTGTAACACCAAGATTTGTACGTGTAAGGTTAGAGAGAAACTTAAAAAAAAAAGGTAATGAATAAAACGTTTTCATCAAATATTGGACAGATTAAGAGACTACCCGACTACCGGAAATGAATTGAATGATAGAAATGTAAATAGAATTTGAGTCAACAAAATTTGGTGAACTGCTGATCCGATTAAAAGAGGATCAGTCTAGTGGAAATTTCAGGTTTACCACTTCTTAAATCATTGCATTCGATGTTTATGCAATATAATTTTTTGGTCTGAGGAAAAAAATTATTTATTACATTCAACCAAGACATATACGAATTTTGTATAGATTTCCGACATTTTGACATAACCAAGTCCCAAGGCCTTCTTCAGTTTATCTTTTTTTTCTTTTACTTTTTGCAGTCTGGAAACTTGTGAAAATGCCCCTAGTGAAATAATAATAATAATAATAATAATAATAATAATAATAAACAACAACAAAAACTTTTGAATATTTTGTTAATATTTGGCTTTTATTAAAATTAAATATAGATAATAAAATAATCATATCCTTCGCTAGCCTTAAGCTATTGGCTATGACACGGAATGTGGCCATTTATCAAATGCAAATCAAAAAGAAAAAGAAAAAAAATAATATTAATGCATCGCAAAAGTATTTTCACTTTGTACAGAACTTTACTTCAAATATGTTCATATAATGTAAAATAAATCGTTTTGAAACTTATGGGACATTCGACATGTTTCTTTACTTACGATGCTTGTCCTTCCATGATCTTCCATGAAAATGAATTCGACTGAAAAGACCAGGGTGGAGAGATATTTGATGGTAATGAATGACCGGTTTGCAAAAAAAAAAAAAAAAAAATTCCTTCCTTTATGACCCTCTCCGCTAGGGTCAGGTAACTACAGTAATAAAAGACAGGAAAAATAATAACTTGTTTCGCTGTCAGCCAAAAAGCTCTTGAGTATGAGGTGATGGGATTTTTATAACATACCTCTGCCCTTCACCTGCTCCGCCAGTCGAAATGAAAGGTTACTAAAGCGGAGGAGAATGAGACGTTCGCGCCTTAGGACTCCCCGGCAAACCCATCCTAAAATTAGGTTAGCTTAGGTTTAGTTTTTGATAATTTAGTTACCTTTTTCAGTAAACTTACGGTATGTATGCTCATTGGCCCCTTTTAATTCTGTCCCTATTTTCTTTAAGTTTAATTCCCCATCCCCTCCTGCGTTATATGTAGTGATGTCAGTTCTCTGGTGGATGCGGGGAGTCTTTCGTTTCGTGTGTGTGTTTTCGTATTTGTTGTTGTGTCTGAATGAGTGCGTGTCTACGTGAGTGCTTGCGATGAATGAATGTTTTTAATTTATTATAGTCCCGCATTGATTTCGTTCAATTAACTGATGTTTCTGCCACATTTAGTGATTGTGTTTTTTTTTTTTTTATTACTAACATGATTTTGTTTATTTCTTGTAAATAGTTTTATTTCATATTGTAAATATTCATTGGAGTTAGTTTTTAAAATTATTTAAATTGTTGTTTTATTCCCCTCCCCCACAAACGATAAATTGTACATATGGGAACTAGTTAGTATTTTTATGGAGACATTGAGGTATTATGGTGGATGTGGTGAGAAAGGTACGTAAGAATGTGTTGTTTTGGTGCAAGGAATATTGTTAGTATGATTGGGTCAGCGTTTTTGGTTAGCTAAGTTTAAATTTAAAACAAGAAAACCGTCCTTTTTGCCCTTCCCCCATTTCGGCCTTGTGCCACATATTCTGTTAGAATTACAGAATTAAATAAACTTAGGACTCCCCGGTCGACATATTGGCTTCACTCACGTATGTCTATTCTTCATTATATCCGAAAAATTATGACACCCTACATTTATCTTTATTTGATTATCTAAACATCGCCATTCAGGAAGGATAATGGTGTCATTTCTCGTTAGCTTCTCTACGGTTTGGAATTCAATGGATTTGCTTCACTTAGACTGTTTGCAGCCCAAAGCTAGACGACCCAGTCTAAACTGCTCTTTGATCTCTAGATCGAGAGAGACGCCGGTGGACTCAAGTTTTTTTTGTTTTTTTTTTTTGTTTTTTTGTGCAAGGGCACTAGTGCAAAATTGAACACAACAGAGAGGTTTGGAATTTGAGCCCGGTATATCGATTTCACTTGACGAGTCGATATCCACTTCATCCTCAAGTGTTTCTAGAATAAAACGCTACAATATAAAACAATGTATAAATAAAACGTTACAAAATAAATTCATTGAAATATTAGCTTTTCAAAATAAATCTACAAATGAGAAAACACTGTTTATTTTAAACTTACGCCGAAGAATTATGGTATGCTTGTTATTGTGTATCGGTTTATTTAGACATGGTTTTCTTTTGGAGTGTTTTATTTAGACATGGTTTCTTTTGTAGCGTTTTATTTAGACATGGGTTTTCCTTTGTAGTGTTTTATATAGATATGTTTTTAATTAGACATGGTTTTTTGTAGCGTTTTATTTAGATATGGTTTTCCTTTGTAGGGTTTTTATTAGACATGGTAATATTTAGATATGGTTTTCTTTTGTAGCGTTTTATTTCGATAAATATGATATTTTAATCAACTTATTTTATAGCGTTTTCTTTAGACATGATTTTCTTTTGTAGCGGCTTATTTAAAAAAATGTGATATTATAATGAATTTATTTTGTAGAGTTTTATTTTGACATGGTATTCCTTTGTCGCATTTTAATTTTGACATGATTTCATGCGTAGCGTTTTATTCTAGAAATACTTGAAGGTTTTCCGGTGAAATCAATGAATACATTTGCCAAGCATGGTGACTTAAAACTTACTGAGTCATTTTCATTTACATTACAAAGTAAAGATAGAATGGAAGATTTTAGATCAGGCTTGCCATTCTCCATAAATACTCTTAGAGTCTTCAGCCCTCTGCGATCACTAGTATTGAAACTATTGGAATCTTTTTGTTTCCGCTATCAGAGGATTCAAAGTAAGACATCTTAAAAGAAGTAAAAATATTAATCCCGTGAGAGGTAATATATGGGGGGGGGAGAACCTGATGACAAGTGAAAAGCTCGACCTAATGTAGAAGAGACAATAGATAAAAATAAGAAAAAAGGTTTTGAATATTTAAGACTACGTAAAAGCATCAGAGATTAAGTACAATCAGCCTACAAGGAATAGGTAGATAGGAAATGTGATCAGGTCGAGAAAATGAAGGACATATGTAATGTTCCTGCACACGCAAAAAAAAATTCATGGCAAAATCTTTTCCAAGATGTACAACATCCAAAGTAACGAGTGCCATGAAAAGGAAAATATATTGCAACGGTGGAAAGAATATATTGAACTCTTAGTTTTGTATACCGATGAAAAAATGGAGGAGTGAAAACTTATTATTCTTCTGCTTCTTCTTCTTCTTCTTCTTCTTCTTCTTCTTATTATTATTATTATTATTATTATTATTATTATGTTTCTTCTTCTTGTTATTATGTTTCTTCTTCTTCTTCTCCTTCTTCTTATTATTATTATTCTGTTTCTTCTTCTTCTTCTTCTTCTTCTTCTTATTATTATTATTATTATTATTATTATGTTTTTTATTATTATTGTTTTTTATTATTATCATTATTATTATGCTTCTTCTTCTTATTATTATTATTGTTTCTTCTTATTATTATTATTATGTTTCTTATTATTATTATTATTATTCTGTTTCTGCTTCTTCTTCCTCTTATTATTATTATTATGTTTCTTCTTATTATTATTATGTTTCTTCTTTTTCTTCTTCTTATTATTATTCTCTTTTTCTTCTTCTTCTTCTTCTTCTTATTATTATTATTATGTTTCTTCTTATTATCATTATTATTATGCTTCTTCTTCTTATTATTATTATTACGTTTCTTCTTATTATTATTATGTTTTTCTTCTTCTTATTATTATTATTATTATTAGGTTTCTTCTTTTTCTTCTTCTTCTTATTATGTTTCTTCTTATTATTATTATTATTATGTTTCTTATTATTATTATTATGTTTCTTCTTCTTATTATTATTATTCTGGTTCTTATTATTATTATTCTGTTTCTTCTTCTTCTTTTTCTTCTTCTTCTTCTTTTTCTTCTTCTTATTCTTCTTCTTATTATTATTATTATTATTATTATTCTACTTCGTTCTGTTTCAGTTAAGGATGTTAGCGTCCATGTCTCTTCTTTATTATGTGCTCCAGAAATTTCAACTGCTTCTTTCTTATATGAAGCATAACCGTCCTTTTTGTTGCTATTGTCTCTAGAATACCGTCTTCCTTCACATGTTCGGTCTATGGTATTCTGAATAGAACCACATTATTGTTGCTTCAAGTCTCTTCTTTCTCTGCGAAGTCATTTAATACTCAAGATACCACATTACAAAACAAATGGACAAAGGTCAGATTTTGTTAGAGATGCTGACCACATGAGATAACATTTGATTGTGATAAGGTTATAGAAATAATAAATGAGACATAGAGTAGTAGTGAAATTCCATAGCATTACTAGATGCAAACGAAAACGAAAGTTAACAAGCACTCTTTTTGGTGTGTCAAGGCAAAAAAAAAACACTAATAATTAGGTTTCTAATGAGGAGGGTAGTAATTGTCATACATCGAAATGGCGAGTTGACTGATTGTCTTGACCAGAAAATTCCTTCTTCTATTCTAATGTGTATTCAAATAAGCCAGTTGCTCCCTGTAACATTATACGGTAACTGTTTTTGCAAATTACAAGAATTCTTGATAAAGATTTATATATTTTAAAAAATGTTCTTGATTACGCCATGATCTTGAACTTGGGATTCTTTTATTTTTTCAGTTTTCATAGTTAGGCATGCTCTTGTTCAAAAAGACGCGAAGAATACGCGTTCAGAGGACAAGCGATATGGGCACGTGGCCGAGTATTTAGGGAATTAGCGTTCCGGACATGATGCCAGGGTTCGAATCTCACCGTGGTCTAATTTGTCAAGTCGGTGACTTCCTGATATCAGCCTCGAGAGATGATCCCAGAGAGAGGTGAAATTGGAAACGACCTGAAAACTATACCACAGGTCGACCCCAAAACGGGCGAATGAAATTGAATAGATGAAACCGTTCGAACACCCTCGATAATTGTACTCGCATGAAGTTACATGCCATCGTGACCGAGGCCTTGTTCAATTATAGGCCATTTCAGATGATTCACTCTCTCCCAGAAACAAAGATCCGCTTAGCATAGTTGTAGTTTTTAAACAATAATGTTCACCCTGTACAAAGCTCTAGAGCCACTCAATGTAGAGGCTTACAGATTAAGAGGTTCAAGTTATACGGATATAGCCGGGGAAGATTAACTCTAACTTGAACAGTTTAAGATCGGTTTGGTTTGGTTTTAAGAGTAATTTGTTTTGTTTTGCGGCATATCAACCTTCAAAGGGTTATTTAATGCCGACAAGTTTTTTTATTGCTGGTAATGTATTGTTGGCAATATCTCTTTTTTCCAAAAATGAATTGCTGCCAATATTTTTTTCAAAAATGTGTTGCTGGTAATATTTTTTTTCAAAAATGTATTGCTGGTAATAATTTTTACAAAAATGTATTGCTGGTACTGAAACCTAGTTTACACTTTCATAGTGTTTTGACTTCACTTTGGGGGTACTATTTGTCCATAGCTGAGACCCTAACCGGTGCTACCACCCCTGGTCAAGGTGGACCTGGGAACACCATCAATTTAGAGGTGGTTCCACACTCCTCTTAAACTCCTGATCAAAGTTTACTTAAATATAGGTTTCATGTTTACGTTGTTTGATGCTCCTCAAAGCCTCCTGATCAGAGGCCTTGCTGTCGGATATCTTACCCAGGACGCGGATGATGTAGTTTTTCGTCATACCCAGGACGGGTTTAAGATTGTATTGTTCAGGGAAGCATTCTCTTGGTTCCACAAAGTTGTAGTTCGTGGGAGGAAGCTACTAGAGTGGAAATTACGTCTCCCTGATGGAATATGGATGGAATGAAGGTGATGTGATTCGTTACAAAGTATACAGCATGGCGTGTTTTAGCCGTGAAGATTAGGACAGGTAGAACGAAGGAATGTAGTTCATCTGAACACTTTCCATGCAAATAACGATACAGTTGTGAGAAGCTTGACATATTACCTGTGGAAAAATTGTCAGGTGGAAAATAATTCATCGCCTACCAAGATGCGGAGAGACTTTTTAATTCTACCGAGATTGGAAATAGTACTCCACTTAAGGCCTGATCTGGATTTTGTAAAGGTAGGGCACAGTTAAGTCCTTACTGGAGCCGTACAGGGAATCGACTATTTATGCAGCATGTTTATCTAGGGATCGTATTTACGAGTCCCCCTCCCCTGAGGTCTGGTTTAATTTTAAATAAGCAACGGGCTATGTGATACTGAAGAAAGATAAATGTGCCGGAGCGGACGTCTGCAGGAATTATCTAGCCACTGAGTAGACGGCCAACGAGGAAACGACCAGGAAAATATATATTATTTGCAATTAATTTTATCAGTTTCTTAATTTTTCCTTAGGGCATGTAAACGACTTCTTATTGTCTGCTTGAGCAATAACGCGCTGAGTAAATTTCATTACAACATCTTAGATTTCCCTAACGCGTTGCAAAATACGGCACGGCTAATAAAATGACGTCTTGATTTATTTTTGCTGTCCACAGTTACTAAGTGACATAATCAGCATTCGTAAGCGACTAGAGAAAAATATTCAGTACTTATTTCGCGTAAGTGTTGTTCGCATACAAGTTGTCGATGTAAAGTGCCAACTGGTCGCATCATAATTGCTGATAGTGTAAAAATTGTAAATAATTGTACTTGGTGGTGTAGAAAAATTCCTCAGTCCAACCAAGAAGTATTGGGTTAGGGAAGTTGGGAATCCAACTCTTGTTTCCGGGGTTGGATTCCGAAGTACAGCTAGAATCTCCGGCAGAGAGGATCCCCAGACGAGGCTATGTCGAGGGGCAGAGTCTCGTCTCGGAAAACAGCTATCCGACCCCGTTTTATACGGGGCATTTTTGGCCGAGTCTACGGGCTCGGATTCCTCCACATTAAACTCGGCCTTGTGCCACATCTTATCTCGTGGGGAGGTTGGTAAATATTTCAACCAAGAAGTCTTTCAGAAAAGTCCGAAATATAATGATTTCGATGCACTCTGGCTCGCAATATGACAAGCGTCGTAAATATTTGTATTTTCCCAAGTAGGCATCTATGGGGACTACAATACTATTTATTCCTGCCTCAAAAACAATTCTAGTGTCGCCGACATAACTAACCTGGCCGTTTGTCTCGAAAAGGACCTCCAATCGGTTGTGGACTGGGGCAGGAATTGGCTGGTTAACTTTAATGACTCAAAAACAAAACTGCTCTCTATTACTCACCAGAGAGAACCATCCCTGTCTTCCATTAGAATGTCTGACGCTAAATTCCACGAGAGCACCTCTTTGCGACCGCTCGGTCTCACATTGTCTGCTAACCTGAGATGGAACGAATACCACCGCTAGGAAAGTCGGCTCCCTGTACCACGCCAGGAAATTTTTCTCGCCGGATTCGATCCTTCAAATCTACAAATCAACCATTCGCCCTTGCATTATATCGCTGCCATATATGATCTGTAGCCCTTTCTGTTTGTCTCAAGGTCCTTGATAAAATCCAAAGACGGATATGCAGTGTAATTGGCCATGATCTGGCATCTCGTCTGCAGCCGCTCTCTCACAGACGTACCGTTGCCTCCCTCTTTTTTACAAATACTTTCACGGTAACTGCTCCGATGAGCTGCTTTCGCTGGTCCCCAGACTTCATGAATTTAAGCGTTCAACTAGGCTGGCATCTCGCTCTCACCCTTTCACTGTCGAAACTGTTAAATGTCGCCGTCTCTTTAACTCCAATAGCTTCACGTCTCGCACTTCTCGCCTGTGGAACTCCCTCCCCATCTCTTGTTTTCCCGATAGCTTTAATCTTTAACTATTCAAATGTAATGTCAATTGACGTCTCCAGATGACCTGCTCTATCCCCTAACCTTCACTTTATCCTTTCCTCTGTCACTCCTCTTTGCTCTCGCTTCAACTCTTTGTAACCCTTGCGTGTTAGTGGCTTCCCGCCTTACTTGGGGTGGAATTGCTTAAAAGAATGTTGTAGAATAATTTCTCATTCAATAATTCCATGAATATAATCTAGCTTCAGACTATGATGAAAGTGATAAAGAAAAATTTCTCAATTCAAACAATTTAGAAAAATCGTAAATATAGTTATATTGATCCAACCTTTTACACCAAGGATTGCAGTCTAGCTTTAGCCTATGATGAATCATAAATAATTGCTTTGGGTTGGCAGAAGAAGTTTCAAGTCCAAGCAAGAAGTTATTGAGAAAAATCAAATATTATCTTTTTAATACATCCTGGTACTCTGAGGAATGTGGTTTAACATCGGAATATAAGAATAGTCGTAAATATTCGCAATTGGGAAGTATAGAATACTTTCTCAGTGCAAACAAGAAGCAATTCAAAAATCGTAAATATAGTGATTTTGATGCAACCTGGGTTTCCCCAGATTTAATCTAACATCACAATATGATAAGCTTCGTAAATATTTGTATTAGAACTTATGCAATAATTTATCAGTCAAGCATTTAGAAAAATCGTAAATATAGTTATTTTAATGCCCCCTCGTACTTCCACAAATTGGCCAGAAGGTCTTGACTCACTTAACAAGCGAAAAGAATAGAACAAAATATAATGGAGTAACACCAACCTTTATTCTTCAAAATGGAGTCCATCATTCTTGGCGACCTTCTGGCAGCAATCAGCAAGCATCCGAATCTGTCCTCGATACAAATCCGCTGGTTTTGAATAAAAAAATCTGTAGGCAAACTTTCTTCATATCATCAGAAGTGTTGAATAGCTGGTCGCAGAGGAAGTGTACCATTGAATGGAATAAGCCATGGTCACTCGGGGCAGCATTGGGACTGAATGGTGGATGTGGAAGAATCTCAACACCGTCCATCTGTTTGAACTCCTTAGTCAACCTGTGTGACCTCGCATTATCTTGCTGAAACTAAGCCCGACCTCGAATGACCAAAGCAGGATACTCGTTCTTTCATACACTCGGTGTAACTACGGGCAATACAGTTCAGCGTTGACGGCGCGACCATGTGGAACAAGCTCGAAATGCAGTACTCCTTGAAAATTCCACCAGACAGAGATCGTGCCCTTCTTGTCACACCGATTCCGTTGTGGAACGGATTCCTGATTGTTCACCTCACAAAACCCATTTCCTCTTATGATCGGGATTAACCAATTATACCCATTTCTTATTTGATATGACAATTCGCCTCTATAATCGGGTTACTAAGAAGTTAGCTTCAAATCTATACTCTACGAGCAGCTTGTGCTTCGATGTGGTCATGAGGATCTACTTGGGGCTTCTTGGGAATAAAATCAATTTGAGACAATTTGTTCAGTACAGTCTGATGGGATGACAATCCAACAACTATCGGTGTCCTGGGTAAGACGTTAAACTACATCCGCGTCCTGGGTAAGACGTTAAACTACATCCGCGTCCTGGGTAAGACGATAAACTATGTCCAACAGCAAGGCCTCTGATCATGAGGTTTTGAGGAGCGTGGAACCCCCTCTTAATTGCTGGTGTTCCCAGGTCCACCCTGATCCGGGGTGGTAGCACCTGTTAGGGTCCCAGCTATGGGCAAATAGTTAATTATTACCAGCAATACTTTTTTGAAACAAATTATTTCCAGCAGTCCAATTTTGAAGGAAAAATATTACCAGAAACAGATTTTTGACAAAACAAAATATTACCAGCAATAAAAAAAAATTGACGGCATTAAATAACCCATTGAGGTTGATATGCCGTAAAACAAAATAAACCAAACCAATCCAAAAACTTTCACACTATCACGATTGCTCGCAGAAGATTCAACTTTTAATGCTACCACTAAACCCACGCTGTCAGAGGCTGATGGTCTGTCGGAAAGGGATTAATCGTCAAGGGTAAGAACCCCGGCGTGGAAAAGTCTGTACAATCTCGAGACCTTTGACTGATTCACTGCAACTTCTCCTTCAGTATCACAATTTGCCTTCACAGCAGTTCTTGTATAAAATGTTTTTTTTTGTTTCCTAGTAACTGCATTGGTTGGCGCAGAAATTTTAAGAGTCCAACCATAAAGCCCTTCAGTAATATCATAAATATAGTGATTTTGATGTCCCCTTGTACTCCAAGGAATCTAGTCTACCTTCAGACTATGAAAGAGTCGTAAATAATTGTATTGTGGGGGTGCAGAAAAAATTATCTTTCCAACCAAGGAAACATTCAGAACAATCGATGCACCTTGGTAGTTCAACAGATGTAGTCTCATGTCACACTATGATAAGCTTGGTAAATATTTGTATTAGATGATGGAGAATAATTTGTCAGTCAAAACAAAAATGTCTTCAGTAAGATAGAAACATAGTGATTTTGATGCACCCTTCTTCTTCCACTAATGTAGTTTAACGTCAGACTATGAGAGACGTAAATACTTTTATTAGGCGGTGCAGAAACTTTTCTCTCTTCAGTCAAGAGTCCCTTCAGAAAAAATAATAAATACAGTGATTTTGAAGTATTCTGTTACTTCCACAAATGCTGTCTAGCGTCAGACGATGATAAGAATCGTAAATAATTGCATTAGGTGGTGCAGAATATATTTTTCAGTCCGACCAAGAAGCCGTCTAGAAAATTCTGACTTAGCGATTATTTTACAGTTTTCGGCCCTGTAGGTGATGGATAATTTTAAAACCTTCGGCCTCTTTTCTACAGAGTAAAAGTCGCCAGCCTATCGCTATTCTTTCGCGATTTACATGATAAATGTACAGATTGGCTCCATTATTTACAGGTGGAACCCACCCCACTACGTGTATATGGACAAATGATTCTCATTCCATTCGTATTCCATTGGTAAGGAAGAAGTTCCACTCAGCCAGCTTCTTTTTGGACTAGTGGATGAAGAAGTATATCCATCCAACCGTTTTTTCCCATTGACGCAAAGTTTTATTGCTTCTCTATCGCTATTTTCCTGGCAAATATTCAGATCCGCTTCTTTAGTTCCGCCAGTTGAAACCCTTTTATCTAAGACATCCCATGCTACGTCTACAAAATTGAATTGCCCCAATTTCCCCCGTATTTCATATGTAAGAAGAATGTTTCCCTCAGTCAGTTATTCGCAAGCTTTGTGAAAGATATTTTCCAGAAAACTTTAATTTTAGCCTCTTTCAGTTAAGGGCCATTTGTTATTTATCTGCTCCTAATTTTTACTACCTTTCAACCACCCTGTCGGCTGGGGCTTAGGAATATGCCGACTACAGAGGGGTAACCTCCGAATGAGTCTTCCTGGGTATGACGATAAACCACATCCGACAGTAAGGCCTTTGATCGGAAAATTTTGAGGAACCTCTTAATTGCTGTCGTTCCCAAGTCCACCCTGACCCGGGATGGTATCACCTGTTAGGGTTCCAGTTATGAGCAAATAGTTAACCCGGGATCAGTTAAACTGGGATCAAAACATTATGAAATTATAATAACAGATTTTTTATATTAAAAGTATCATTACTCTGAACTGTTATGTAATATCAATCCTCCTATATGGCAGTGAATGCTGGACAATTTCCTCACAGATGAAGAGGGGACTTGAAGCAAGAGAACTGTAGTTCTACAGAAGGATGCTGAGGATATCATGTGAGCAATAATGAAGTTGTATGGAAAATGGAAACAAAATGTCTATTCATACTCAGAATTAGAAAAGGGGCACCGGAAACGTCTTCGACACATAATGATGAAGGAAGGTTTGTAGAATTTGACACTCCCAGGACGAAATAAATTCAAAAGAGAGGAAGAAAGGCAGCGAGTCACCTACTAGACCAGATTCTGTAAATGGATGCCCGAACGGTGGGGGAGATATTGGTAAGAACTACAAGATATAGTAAGTTGTAGACAGAGCCATAATCGCCCACGTCCTGAAAGAACAATGCACATAGAAGATTCTTCGAGGCAAGATGCTCGTAGATAGATAGATAGCTAGATAGCTAGATAGATAATGGTAATAGCAAAAACAATTGTTTCCTTATCAAGAAACCTTCGGCATTCATTGGCTGAAAAGCTAGCCCCAATGTCCGCTAAAATTTATAGAAAATCATTCTGTTATCGCTCTTTCCAGTATCGATGGCGGGCTTTCTTCCTAACCTTTTGTTTGAAGTAGCGTGGAAATCAGCATCTGTATTGTACCATTACTTTCTTTTCGATTTACACGTGCTATCCATTTTAGTTGTTGCTGTTGGTAAAAGTCCGAAAGTGATCTTCTTTCTGTTATTTGTTACAGTTCTTTGTTTGTGTTTCTGAAACGCCTGTTCACAAAGGTTCGAAGAAAGATTGACCTCGGTAGGAACTACAGGCTTCATTTGCTCGAAGCCATTTTTAAGCAATCGCCTGTATACAGCTGACAGTTAGGATATTTCTGAACGAGTTTAATGCCATGCGTGGCATCCACATGAAACTCTCAATTTGACAAAACTATTTAAGAACAACGAAAACACGGTGGAGTAATGGATAGCGGCTCGGATTGAGGAATCGGAGATCCGAGTTCGAATTCCAGTCGAATCCATTACATTCACTTATGTGCTAATACCCTACTCATCATCATCTACTGCGGGAGAAAGAAAAAAGTCACGTATCGAAAGATACGTGATCGCCTAAGCGTGTATCACGCATGGCACATAACTGACATGATTCGGCCTTTTTAGGCTAATGTAGGAATTTGCACTATCGGATGAAACTATCCACTATTCCACGTTCAATTTCTTAATATTCTATAGTTAATTAGTTACAAATAATCCATAAGCAGATGCATTTTAAGCATTTATAATTTACTAATTCCACATCATGATGGAATCATAATAAGTGCCATCACTGCTGTTTTTCAATTCCCGATCATAGTTTTCGACCATAGTCCTATTTTCTGGAACACTTGACATAAATATTGATTGATTTCGTTTTTTACTGCTTATCAACCCTTTGCTGGCTATTTAAAGCCAGAAAATATTTTAGATTATAAGAATTTCTTTTCAAGGTAATAATGATTTAGTTATACAAGTCTTACTAATTAACCCATAACTGGTGGGGTAGAGAAAAGCAGTGATGGCACCTTTCTCAAGGATGTTTGTGCGTAAATGAATATAACGAACACAACGGGAATAGAAACTCTGCTATCCGGTTATCAATTCCGAGCCATTATCCATTACACCACCCGCACATCCGAGCTCACAGTAACTGTTATTCCCAAGCGATACTGACCTGGTTCTACGTTGCTTAAATTCGGTGATCGGACCGGAAGCGGCATTTCAGCATTTGGTTGAGATATATATTCACGGACTGAGATAGATATAGAAACGTATAGGCACTTTCATGAATATGGACAAAAAGAGATAAATCTATTTCCAAATGCCGGAAATGACTTTTTTTTTCCTACAAATCCGCACTTACATGTATATAGTATGACTTCCGAAATGTAGATTCAATTCGTTTCAAAACATATTTCTATAGAGAAATGAAATGATTTTATACATTCTTCGAGAATTATATTTTATCCTTGATACTTTTCAGGAAATTGATGTTAACAAGAGTCGGAATGTTTGCCAGGGTGAGAGATCGCTTAAACAATGTCTGCGGCATGTTGGGTTGTAAATTATGTTTTTGTTTGATTAAATTAACACTTTGTTGGAGTTTATTAAATAGCAAATATAGAAACATTTTTTTTTTGCTTTCATTTCTTAATAAATCCTCAAGGAAATTAGTTTAAAAGCTATATTTCCGACCACACGCACACGTTTAATACATAAAGCATAAAAATTATGCGTGTCTCTGTTCGAGACCTTATAAGTTAATGGAAATTCTGACATCAAATAAATCTGTTTTGATTATTTATATCTGCCAGTATCTGTCATATAACTTACCTAATTTGTATTTCTAATTACGAAGTTCTAAATTTGAAGTTCCGCTTTAAAAATATATATATATTTTAAATAACAGTCTTACATTCATTTGCAATTAAGATTTTATAAATATTCTGCAATGAATTTGGTAACGACCTTAGCATTTAGATCACAACCTTGCTTTTGGCTTTATTAGTGTCTTTTACCGATATATTTTATTTATATCTGAATTTTTTTAAACAAAACACACACACACATATATTATTTAAGCATTAATAAAACAAATGAATTATTTAAACAAGAAATAAATAAAAAACGAATACACTCACATTTTCAAAATTTAAGAAGATACTAGAATATTCAAGAAAAATTACTCTAAATCTTATTCATATAAAATATTGAAACTATATATATATATATATATATATATATATATATATATATATATATATATATATATATATTGTTGTGGTCTTGTAAGGGCCAGAAATAAAGACACAAATAGAGGGATTGAGTTAAACAAATATATTAACAGAAAAAAAAATTATTCTTTAATATTTTTTTTTAAATATTTCTTACTTTAATATAAATATGACTTAATTTTTAAATATATCTTATTTTCTAAGTATAATTTATCTTCGGAAGAATATTTTAAAGTAAGAAGCTAACCTATATATATATATATATATATATATATATATATATATATATATATATATATATATATATATATATTATAAAATTTACTTTTGTTCCACTTCCAGCTTGAAATTAACACATCATTCTTCATATAACTCAAATTTAATGTCATAAGGTTAATATCTGGGTTTAATTTTATAAAACCTCTTTCTTTTAAGGCTAATAAATTCCACCTAAACCTGACCACAGTCCTGTGTGTTTCGTCTGACTGAAACATTAAAATGGATATATTCTGTATCAATTTTTCAACGGGTGCTACAGTTAAATTTCTAATTCAGAGACTAACTCTGTCTATACACCGGAGTTGAATAAGACTGACGATAAAACGCCGAAAACAACGAGTTGCATATGTTTAAATTGAACTGAATTTAAATTTTCACCACACACACACACACACACACACACACACACACACACACACACACACACACACACACACACATATATATATATATATATATATATATATATATATAAAACAGGGTCAGACAAAAACGTTTATATCTTATTCTTCTTATATGTCAGCTAAGTGATAAATTCGATATTTGTATTGGTCAATAAATTCTGGAAAATATCAGTTTATGTAGGATTATATCTACCTATACCATTCGAAAATGTTAAATTTCATACTCTGTAAGCATCTAATAACCATATAATAAAGTTTAAAATGTTATAAATATAGTCGATTTTGTCATTTGTGTATATTTGTGGTTAGTCTGTATTCAGTTTTTAACATGTGTGATATTGAGTTAACTGAGAAGTGTTCCATTTGACAATGGCAAGATATTCATATTGTGACCAGGCAGATATTAATTTTACATACGGCTACGCAAATGGTAATGGACTCGAGGCTGCACTACTGTAACAGATTGCGTTTCCAGGCCGAAGGCAGCCGAGTCATCCAATCTTTACTGAGACAAGATCCATGGTATCACAAACTATGGGTCTAGGAAGACTGAATGCCCGTATGCCTAATCATGAAAAAAAAAACAGTCTACAGGTTGTCGAAGACGATCCAGCTATCTGCACCAGTCAAGTGGTACTAGCATGTCGTTCATCTCATAGTACCGAATAGAGTGTACTTTAAGAGCAGTTCCTGTATCCGTGTCATTTGCAACGTGTACAGAGTTTTCCCCCTCTCACCACTTACCATGATGCCGATGGTTTATTTCACAAACTACTCTT
Source organism: Acanthosepion pharaonis (assembly GCA_903632075.3). Lineage (NCBI taxonomy): Eukaryota > Metazoa > Mollusca > Cephalopoda > Sepiida > Sepiidae > Acanthosepion > Acanthosepion pharaonis. The sequence continues at coordinate 1,003,807 of CAHIKZ030000053.1, forward strand.
GTCGCTTCAGTCTTGTTTACGGATGAGGCAATATTTGAAAGAGAGGGAATTACAAGTTTACACGAACAACATTTGTGGGCTGATCGGAATCCCCTTGGTAAAATACAGGCTAGATCCCAGCATGAGTTTAAGTTTAATTTACGCGCTTGGATCGTAGGTGACTGTCCCAGCACGTTTGACAGAAGCTATTTGCAGGGACTTTATTTCGAGCACACTGCCAGACCTGCTAGAGGATGTACCCCTGCTAATACGAAGATGCATGTGGTTCATGCATTACTGGGATTCAGCACATTTAAGTCATATTCTTCGCGATGCACTGTCTGACATCTACCATTAGAGATGGGTAAGTAAGTGAGGACCGGTTCCATGGCCTGAAAGTTCCCCTGATTTCAAACTTTTGGATTTGTATCTGTGGGGCCACCTAAAACAATTGGTTTATGCAGCAGACATTAGTAATGCACAGGCGCTTCATTAACATGTCATGGGGGCATGTGTAACGATTCGACACCGTGCGAGAGTATATGAAAGGGTTCGTAAGTCAATGATCCGACGGTGTAGAAGCAAGTAGAGGACAGTTGGAACATTTTTTATGGGTTGCTGTACAACGATGTCATTTTATACATATATTTATATGGTCATTTTATGCTGTTTCGGTGTCAAGAATCCGCTTCGAAAGTTTGTAAAATTATTTTCGATGCACCCTGTATATATATATCGAAAACGATGATAGTCGGTTGGATACAACTACAGCGAAACTGGTATAATATATATATATATATATATATATATATATATATATATTACAGAATGTCTATCTGTTGCTCCCTTTCTCTCTCTAACGTATTTTTCAATATATATATATATATATATATATATATATATATATATATATATATATATATTAAATAATACAAGAATATATGTATATATATTAAATAAGACAAGAATATTTCTAACACATAACCCGCGCGTGCACACACACATCACATATGCATATATTTACTATTCGTTAGTATAAATATGTATATGTGTGTGTGTGTATATATATATATATATATATATATATATATTTCTGAAAGTAACTAATGCGTAAACAACAGAACTTACATCGGTGTCAAGAACTATATATATATATATATATATATATATATATATATATATATATATATATATATATATATATATATATATATATAACGAGAGAGAGAGAGAGGAGAGAGAGATGTATGTGGGGCGTGTTTCTGTTTACGGTTGAAATCAGCTGAAGTTAGTTCAATCCACAGTGCTTCCTGATCACATATGAATATTAAAATATCTGTAATCTTAAGCACACGTAGAGATAGACAAATACTCGGGTACGCGCGCTCGCGCACGCACACACAAACACACACACACAGCCAAGCATGCTCACCACACACAAACACACCCGGACACACGCGCATACAGTATGGCGAATGTGCCCTGGAAACATTCTACACACACGTCTCCACCAACAACTGTAGACTTACCTCTTGACAGCCAGTTTTTGTATATGTAATTTTCATAATTTCTTATCTTTCAGCTTCTCTTGTCGGTGGTGGGCCTGCTTGTACACATGGTCCGGCTGTCTGGTTAAGTTGTTGATCATTGCAGCGAAGGCTAATGTCGAGTCGTCCTCTTCGTGATCGATGCATGATTTCTACGACCCCCCGACGCCTAGTTTCCCAGACGAACACACGCCGTGTCAAAACCTACCTTGCTCGGTCATGCTGACATTTTTCGAATGTTATTAACAATGACGTCAGTGAATAAATTCGCCCCGCCTCTCATCGCACCCGCACTCGCACCATGTCGTATATTTCGCGCAAAAAATAGGCAGACGCCCGTACACAGCGCTTTCAAACGTTAACTTCATCTTCTTTTCCTATCTACGTGCCGTGTTCATTCAGGACGTCATCCACCACGGCTCTCCACTATTTCCCATCTTCTGTAGCTCATAGTATAGTTTGTTTTTTCGCTATCTATTCCAATCCCTGTCTGTCAAATATATATATATATATAATCCTTTTAGATAAGTTCCTCGCTGGTTTTCTCAGTTCAGCTTGCTTTTAGTAAGTCTTGTGAGTGTTAAATTCTCCAGACCATCTTTCCTAGAAATTTCACCTCTTTCTGATATTAAGTGTAAGCGTCCTTTTTGTTGAAATTTTTCTTTAAATTTCTTCATTACTCACATGTTCAATACATAGTATTCTCATCAACCTTCTGTAGAGCGATTTTTCAGCCGCTTCCAGTTTTCTCTATCTGTGAAGAGATTGTGCCGCCTTCTCTGCCATATAGGTATATAAAATATATTTTATAACAGCTGACCATACTCTTCTCCATTTCTAAAGGGTTTTCTCTTACATTTTCTTTCTTACACTTCCCAGATATTTAAATCTTAGTAATTGCTTGATTTTGACACCTCAATCTTGTATTTCGCATCTTGGACTGTTCCACTTGTTGACAGGCATATATTCTGTCCTCTTGAAATTGGGGGTAGTTTTTCTATTCGTTTCACTTTACTGGAAACACGGCAGAGTAATATGAACTGAGAAATCGGAGAGCTGAGTTCGAATTCCAATCAAGTTGATTACATTCACTACATGCTAATACCATTTGCAAAGGTATAAATCCATCTCTTCTCTCCTCAGCTATGGGTAAAATAGCAGCACAGATCAGGTCCTATAGCCTTCGGTGGCAACCAGACTAGGAGAAGGAAACTCTGACTACAAACTGCCTGCTGCCTTGTAAGTCCTGCCTTTTTAGGCAATGGCTAGAAGATATCTTCACAAATAAAAATGACCTAAATAAATAAACGAAGGAATTTTTTCTAAGCGTTCAATACAAGGTGGTTTTCTTTAAAAAAAATTGTTGGTCCAAAATGTGCTAACTTAATATAATGAATGAAACGATGTACGTCGAAGTAAAGTTTTGAATTCAAACCGCCTGCTGCCTTTTAGGTGTTGCCTCTTTAGGCAAAGGGTAGAAAAAGGTAACTTCAAAAGCAAATCCACATCACAGGAAGAGAGACAGAGTAACATCTCCGGTGCAAAAAAGAACCAGCAATCGATTACACTCCTCTGCCTTGAATATGACCATGAATCACAACTGTGAAATGGAGGGGAATGGTGACCACAGTGGTGCAAAATATGCTAACTGAATAAATAAAGGAACTTTTTGTGCAGCATGCAATAATGACAAGTTTAAAATTTTTATTATTGTTGGTCCAAGGTATTTTAAACAGGTAAATCATTAAGTTAGAAATGACGTTCAAATAATAGCTGCTGTCAAGCCATCCATGAATGTAATGTCCTGTATTCCTTTGGATCTTCTTAGTAGTCAGGGAAGAACAGGGCCTTCTTATGTACCATTGACATTGCCAGTCTCAGAGAAGGGAAACTGAATTTAAACCACCTGCTGATTTGTAGATCTTTGCCCCTGAAAGAAGGGACAGGGTAACCTCAACATGCCTGGTGCAAAAAAGAATCAGCAATCGATTGCACAAGTCTGCCTTGAATATCGACCATGAATCGCAACTGTGAGATGGAGGGGGGAGTGGTAGCCACAATGGCGCAAAATACGCTAACTAAATAAATGAAGGAATTTTTCTACAGTGTGCAATACTGACAAGTTGACCTTCTTTTAAAATTTTTATTATTGTTGGTCCAAGGTATTTTAAACAAGTAAATCATTAAGTCAGAAATATATATATATATATATATATATATATATATATATATATATATATATATATGCTAATTCCCTTTAGAAAGGTATAAATCCATCTTTTCTCCAACGAGCTATGGGTAAAATAGAAAGAATGCATCCATGTCCTATAGTCTTGGGTGGCAACCAGTCTAGATGAAGGAGACTCTGAATTTAAAACCAACTGCTGCCTTGTATGTCATGCCACTTTAGAAAAAGGCTTGAAGAAGGTATCTTCAAAAACAAATCCACCTCATGAGAGGAGGTACGGGCAACATCAACATCTCCGGTGCAAAAGGAACTGGCAAGCCATAGTACTATTCTGCCTTGAATATGAGCATGAATCACAATAAGATACTACAACTTTCTCTGCTATCAACATTAGGTCATTTGCATATTTTATGTTATGATTGTAAGCGCCAATAATGAATCCTGGTAGGTCTTCTCGTTCTCTCAGAATCGCCTCGCTGTAAAGGCTGAGGATGTCCGTTGAGAAGACAAATCCCAGTCTTACGCCCATTTCTATGTTTGTAACTTGGCGCTCATGCCTCTCCACTCTCCATTTCTGTTCTTGTTGCCATCTCTCCCGAACCGTTCTCTGCCATCCATTCCTTCAAGTTCACCAGGTAGATCATACTTTGCTTTTCCTCTCTTACCTTCAATCTGTCCTGTGAGTATCAAATTTTCCAAGTTCTCTTTTCCTCATTATACACCTCAAAAATAGCAACTGTCTCTCCCTGTCCTTTTTTTTTTGTTCTTGTCTCTAGAACTTCATCATTGATCACATGTTCGGACCATGGTATTCTCAGTAACCTCTGTATGAGCAAGTTTCATTTGCTTCAAATCTCTTCATCTGTGAGAAGATTGTTCATCATTCACTGCCATATAGGAGGACTGATATTACGTAACAGTTCAGTACTATTTTCTTTGTTTCTGTTGCTTCAGGTCTCTTCTTCGTCTGTGTGAAGATTGTCCACAATTCACTGCCATATAAGAGGACTGGTATTACGTAACAGTTCAATAATTATTTCTTTGCTTCTAACGATATTTTTCTGTTTCTTAATACTTTGCTCAGCTTTTGGAAGGATTAAATTCGTTAAGACACAGTAAACTAAATTTCCTAGCAAATGACCTAGTAACAGATTCAATATAATCACTCGAGTTTATATCCGTGAAAATCGTGAGACCAAGAAGACGCAGTGATTGGTTCCCCTGCAGGCTAGCATCAACCATGCTTTTATAAGGTATAAATGCTTCTCTATGGTGGTTAAAAGATAGCAACATCGTTTTGGAAGCGTTAAAATTTACAAGCCAATTCTTGTCTAGTTTGACCAGTAAAAAAGCAGTCTGAATAACAAAAAGCAACAAGGCATTTGTGATAGAGTTTGGTGAGAACATTACCTTAAGAAATTTGTCGCCTGCATTTTTGGAATCGTGTTTGAAAATGATAGCAGAAAGCATGGACGTTGTTATGTGCATATCACTCGGTAGATGTTCCGTTCTAGAGGGAAATCAGGAAAAGATATTTCTGATGAGTTGAAAATGAAGTTGGAAGAAAAAGATACTTTTGGTGATTCAAGAGTAGAGTTAGAAGAGATGTCAGGCACATTTTGCTGTCAACAAAGACGTTATGCTGGATCCTGGGATCAGAGTTCGATCCGAGGTCAAAGCATCATTAGTATTACTCCAAATAGGGTGGGCGTCTACGTTGCGAGATTTTTCCCGTCATATAATTTCTTTTATATAGAAACTTTCAGGTTCAGTTGTCACCCTTGATCTCTCTCTCTCTCTTTCTTTCTCTCTCTCTCCTTTTCTTTCTTTCTTTCTTTCTTTCGCTCTATCTATCCATCTATCTATATTTGGGTATTTTATTATTAAGTGTAATAATTCTATAAAAATAAAGATTTATTTAAAGAAATTCCAGACACCTAAGCAAAATGAATGATATGTTTGTCTGTTTATTGTTCCTTTCAATTGTTTATAGTTTTATAGCCTGGTTACCAAGTCATTGATAGTACTGATAGGAATACTTGACTGATTTATAGTCACACTCATCACTCTCTACCCTCCATTCGGCGAGTTAAGGTTGCCACGTTTTTGGTTTTCGCCGACATTAAGTCGGGTTAAATTTAATTTGCCGTTTTCAATTGATGGATTCCGCTAAAAAAAATTATGCTGTACGGAATAAATTATTTAAAATGGTCATTCGAAAACAATAAGTTGAAATAAAAAGATATTTAAAAAAACAGGGCATACAAGTCATTAACAAGTCATTTATTCTTTTTTCTTTCTTTCTTCTTTATTATGAACAAGAGCAAAGAAATGTATTTCGGTCAATAATTTGAGACGCGCAAGTTGAAGTCAAAGATGAAAACAACGCACTACGAAAGATTTTTGTTTCTTTGAAATAGAAATATTTGAATGTTGACTCGATCGTGCTGAGCCTGACAAGCCCGATGCCCAGAGTCGGCACCATATATATATATATATATATATATATATATATATATATATATATATATATATATATATATATGTGTGTGTGTGTGTGTGTGTGTGTGTGTGTGTGTGTGTGTATTTAGGTAAAAATTCTCTTTTAGGCATGTCTGATTAAATAAATAACAAATATTATGTCTGCTTATTTTTAACAAAAATCTTTTCATAATCACGAATAACCATCCGTGTATTACAATTAAATGATGTGAGAAATGTGCTATAACTATGAAAATCGTTCTTATTTTCCATTTCCCAAGTACTTTCGATCATCTTCAAGGGTGTACATAGTAATAAAAATTGTGTGTTGTTCACGGGTGCAAGTAGTAATCCAAACTGTTTTTTGATATCCATTACTGTAATTTTTTCTTTTTTGCTTTGAAATATATATATATATATATATATATATATATATATATATATATATATATATATATATGTGTGTGTGTGTGTGTGTGTGTGTGCGTGCGTGTCGTTGGATGAACTCGTTGCCGAGTTTTGGTACGCTCATTGAAATTTTCTTCAGTGCGAAAGGAGCCGTCTGTTGGATCTGAAGTGAAGTTCGCAGTCATCGCACGGTAGGTTAAAAGATTTCAGGAATTGGAGAGCTCTGGCATTTCTTTGAGTTCTCTTCGCGTCATCTACTTCTGGTGTTCTTGAAAGAAGGTTGTTTTCCTCTAAGTGGTTCTTTCTGAAGCTTCGGTCTCACAATTGGCCAGATTGATTTTTGTCCTTAGCAAGGATTTTTTTTTGTGTGTGTGTGTGGGGGGGGGCATTTCGTTGAATCGACAACGTGAATCTCTACGTGGTCACTTATCAGACGAGAGCCCCTGGAAGAAGATTTGTTTTGTAAGTGGATGTTTGACATTTGAGCAAGATGTCCGGTCCATAGAAATCGGTGGCAGGTTTTTCGCATAACGGACGAAGTTTCATTTAATGGAATCTTTCATCATTGGCGTACAAGAGAATCCAGATTACAACAGCTTCTGTTCGCCTATTATTACCAAAGACTCCTTTGAATTGCTTCCCATATGCTGTGTGTGCGTATGTAGGTAGGGGACTTGATTCATGTACACTCTGGAGAATCTGTCTGCTGAGGTCTTCGAGTTCATGGAACTTGGTGCTATCGTCATCGGCTTATTGCAAATTCTGCGTTTGTTGTTTCAGTCCTGAACCGGAGGTGAGCTATCAGTTCGGCGTCAAAGGTTGATTCCAGGGTTTTCGCCTGGAATCTCCTAAAACATAGCCGCCTAGTAGGGGTAGCAGCTTTTACGTACTATAGGTTTCAAGCTCCCTGTGATGGGTAAGGGATTCGAAATCCGGTTTTGGACACGACCCATCATTCTCTCGTGTAGATCTTGGATGAGTACCGTGAACTTCTCGGGGTATCCATAGAGTCTGAGGACCTGCCACATGGGTGGTCATGGAACATTGTAAAACAGTTTCTTATGATCGTAGAAAATCATTCCCAGAGGTTTTGCAGCTCTACACTTTTCTTAGATTTCTCTCACGGAGAAAATCATATCGGTTTCCTTTACTGTTTCTGACACCACATTGACTTTTAGGGAAGATGTCCTCTGAAAAGTTCAGGACGCGATTAAGAACGATCTTCTCTGTGATGGACAAATGAGAGATTCCACGGCAGTTTCCCCAAACGCTTCAATCTCCTTTGTGGAAGTGGTGACAATATCCGCGTCGTTCGAATCTGATGGGACATCTTCCTTTTGCCAGATCTGTAGGAGGCTGGTGGGGAGGGGCTTTTTTCGAGAGGTTGTTCGCCATGCTTGGTCAACTCCAGGGGGAATTTTATCAGGCCCCGGCACTCTAAAGGATCGGATGGACGAGCGCAGCTTCGAGAACATCCAGGTAGGGTTGGCAGACATCCATTGACGCATCGGGTGCTGTGTCCAAGTCTGAAGAAGTCTGACGCAGCAATGGAGTCGATTGAAATGGTTAGAGAAGGGTTCTTCCATCCCGCTAGAATGTCTTGAGTCTCGTAGAGTTGGGTGACGTTGTCAGCTGCTTTCAGGATAGATTTAGACTTCCGGAATGTACCGAAAACCGTCTTAGATTTTTAGAAGAATTCTTTCATATTTCGGCTGTCGGCGGTTTTATATGCTGCAAAGCTCACTTTGGCAGTGGGTTTTGAGATGGAAGAATATGATTTTTTAGTCTTTGAGATTTATATTAAATTTTGGCTTTCGAGTTTTCTTCATTTAGTTGGGCAATGTCACTATCGTTCTGGTCGAATAATTCTTGCTGGTGTACTTTCGTGTATTCCATAGTTTCTTTTGCAAAGGATGTCCACACTTCTGTGATTTGTTGAGCGGAGGTTGGTATTCGAAGATGACGTTCGCCTGCCGCTGTCTATTCCCTGGCCACATTTGGGTCAGTCAGTTCTTGCGTGTCAAATTTCTGTATCACTGGGTGTTTGACGCATGGACGCCTGTCTGATTGGATGTTGAATTTGGACATAAGCAACTGATGGTCCGTCCATCAGTCGTCGGTTATGGGGCGTGTGATGAGGACATCTCTGCGGTAGCTCTGTTGGATAATGGAATAATCCAGAGTGTACAACTGTTTGGGTCCAGGATGCTTCCAGGTGGTCTTCTCTCCTGTTGAGAGCTAGAAAATGATGCTGGTTATGAGAAGCTTGTGCAGTTCAAATATGCCGTTAAGGCGAAGCCCGTTGTCATTGCAGTCCTTATGTCCTCTGTTTCCGACCACTAGACCAGGTCGCAGCACTATTACCCACACAGGCATTGACGTCGCCGAGGAGGATCAGTTTGTCCCTTGGTGTAACGAAGATGAATTCATTCAGTTGATTTTGTCTTTCACATGTTCCTCAGCGTCAAGGGTTGGATCGTAGACAGACATAAGTATCATAAAGTTGTCGTAAGTTAGAGGAATACGGAGGGACATCAATTGCTCGTTGATGGCTTTGGGTAGGAGATTGTAGGCATGCACTAAGGATATTCTGATCTACTCTATGTAGCCGGCGTTCTGGAGCTGTTTTCTCTTTCAAGATGGAATATCCTAATCCCGCATCGTCAATTCTTCCTTCGTCTAATACTCTGGTTTTAATGACGGCTGCTACATTGACGTTGAAGAGCGCAAGCTCCTTTTAGACGAGAGAAAACCTCTGTCCAGGCCTTGCGTTATCTTGAAGATCGAGAACCGTTTTAATGTCCCATGCGTCAAGTGTCAGGGAGGAGTAGATGAGATAATTGAAAGATTTTGGTCGACCGCAGAAAATAGGCATCCATTTGGTGCGGTTTTCCAGCCAGATGAAGTTGATGGCGTCCAATATTTTGTTTACCTTTAATAGGGTCTTTCCTGGTCGGGATGGATTGTTGACATTCCAAAAATAAACCTGCTCAGACGCAGGACCTCAAGTCAGTGTCGGCGTCATTTCTCCAGAAGGCGCTTATCACACACCTGCTGCCTGAATGCAATTTGGAGACTAAAGGCTTCCAGCTTAGCCAGTGCCTGCCCTCGTTAACTCCGCCTCGTCACCCTAGGAATTGAATGATGACAAATTTGGAAAAATAGGCCGTGAGAAGAAAAAAAGTCTTTGAGCATGAAATCCTTGGCTGCGAATTGTCCATTTTCAAGAGAAGTCGCTACTGGTTACCTTTGAAGTTTTCTTTAAACAGTCAGATATCAGTTTACCTGGAAAGAAATAACGCAGTTCTTAATAAAAAAAATGTTGAAATTAATGCATGCAAGATTTCATAATTCTAGCATTAATCCTTCATAATCAGCCTATGAACTTTTCAATCCAACCTCGTATCTTTTACACCGACCAGATCAGACCTTTACAGCTAGGTTCTAGTCATGCTATGTTCGCTAGTTAAATATATATTTATTTACACTATTTACATTGTTCGAACTATTGACCATACCTTTACTGCCAGTGGATAAAAGCATTGATTGTATCCAATGACTTGACCCATACACTTGTGAGTTCAATACCTGTCTACAGCACTGGTGAACAAAAAAAAAATTGGAAAGTTGAGTTAAAGCATGGCAGGTGAAACTAGAACAATTTACCCCGGTGAATAAAATAAAGGGTTCAGTTCGAATTTGCAGTCATCTGAAGAAAGCTGGAGCGTACAACGGTCGAAACAGGCGTGAATGTGTCAATAAAGATGAGGACAACACTCCCAACAATGTAAATAATTTAAATAATCATAATACCTCATCTCAGAGATATAGACAGCCATTATATCACTAGAAGCTAGTCACTGGATCTAACCAACGTCTTTATCCACTGGGCCATGTGTCCTTGTGAATATGGCAATGAAGATGACGATAACAGTCCGATTAATTTAAATAATATAAGTAATCATAATACCTCATCTCAGAGATATAGACAGATATTGAAGAATATTCCAATCACCTGAAGAAGGCCGGTGTTTACAAACGCCGAAACGTTGTGATACCTCATCTCAGAGATATAGACAGGTACCAACAATAAATTTTTATAGTAAAATGACCGGCAAAACAATTTTTTTATAGTAGAATGTCTAACAATACATTTATTGCAAAATGACCAACAATATATTTTATCTGTAGTTAAACGCATACAATTGCGTTCAAAGTATATTTAGTTGAAGCCATAAAATTTCGGTTCAATGCCCTCCAATTTTCCAATCAGAGCCCTTGCTTCCGGATGTAGTTTATCGTCATACCGAGGACGGGAAAGTATTTTAATAGAAGACGGCAAATGTAACACTGAAATACGAAGACGCGTTGGAAGAAGGAAAAGTCATTGGAAGACGCATGCGACGTGAAACTAGAGCAATTTACCCTGGTGAATAAAATAAAGGGTTCAGTTCGAAATTTCAGTCACCTGTGGAAAGCTGGAGCATACAACGGCCGAAACAGTCGTGAATGTGACAATAAAGATGAGGACAACAGTCCGAACAAAGCTTACCAAAGGCAGTCCAACCAGCTAAAACGGAAACCAAAAGGACACTTTTAGAATCAGAAAGCGACAGCTGAAATTTGTAGGCCATATAATGAAGAAAGAGGGCTTGGAAAATTTGACACTGACATGACGTACTGAATGTAAGAGCGGGAAACAACGAAAAGCATACGAAACAAGCTTGTAAATATAGATGATATAGCAGAAACTGAGAGGGCTAATGAAAAGACAAACCTTATTAACAACTACAAAATATAGGAAGATTTGGAGAGCCATGATCGTCAACGTCCCGAAAAGATATGACACATAAAAGAAGATATTCATTGGAATCACATTTTAGTATAAAACAGCATTATATAAATACTCATTATAAATATTGTCTGTTAAATAAATATTTGATTAGCATAATTATGTTCTTCGGAATCACTTTTGTTCGATATTCTATATTTAATTAGCTATGCAGCAGTCGTGCAGCATATCAATGCTACGAGTAGTGTGCGTTAAATAAATATTGCTTTACGTTAGATATGTTCTTCGGAATCACTTTTGTTTGATATTTTATATTTAATTAGCTATGCAGCTGTCTTCGTGTGGCAGATTAATACTACAAATAGTGTGCGTTAGATAAATATTGGTTTACGATAGAAATATTCTTCGGAATCACATTTGTTCTCGATAGCTTTAAATTGTCTGAAGGTTACAATTTTTTTATTTATATATATACAACATTTAAATACTTAAGAATGTGCAGAGAATTGAAATATAAAATTGAATTCGATAGTCGCAAACAAAATGTCGTAAAAATAATTTGGCGATTTCACTATTGATTTTTGTCTCCAATTCCAAACAACACATTTATTCTTCTTGTTTCTACGTTTTGACAATCTATTATTTGATTTAACCCTGCTACTTCTTTTAAGAACTGGTTTGACAAAAAGATGGAGGTGCAGCGGCGGCAAAGTATTTGTGTAACGCCCACATAGACGTCTTCCTTGTGAATAGTTGACGTGATTCGCCATATTCATGGTGGGTTATTTTAAATTTTACAAGGCCACGTATTGCTAAGGAAACCAACAAAAAAAAAAAAAAAAAAAAAATTAAAAAAAAATAACATCTTATATACGCACTTATGCTTTTGACAAAAATATCGCGACACGACCTTGGATTGGGTAACTTCTTGCAACAAGCAATTGTCACAATATATTAATTGTGAATTAGATCTTCACCGAGTGCTTCACTATATTGTTATGCAGTTCAACACTCTCCCACTCTTTTGTAACAGAAGAATTGGGGTACCGACAATATCAGAAGTGTAACACAAGAAGTGACTAAAAAAAATGGCAAAAAATGGCAAAAAAATGGCAAAAAAATGGCAAAAAAATGGCAAAAAAATGGCAAAAGAATTTAAATGGAGACTCGGAGATTGTGAATAGAGCAATAGAGCAAGAAATGTTGCTTCTTTCAAAGTAACACAGAAGGCAAATATAAAAAAAAGAGTACTGAACTCTTAAGCAATATAAGTCCTATATGGCAGCGAATACTGGATAATCTCCTCACAGATAAAGAAGATACTTGAAGCAACAAAAACAATAAAAGAGTACCGAACTTTTGCGTGATATTTACCGTTCTATATGGCAGTGAATACTGGACAATCTCTCCACAGATGAAGATAAGACTTGAAGCAACAAAAATGTGGTTCTACAGAAGGCTGATGAGAATATCAGGAACCGAACTATATGAGCAACGACTAAGTTCTAGAGACAATGATAACAAGAAGAACATTGATGCTCACCATCAGGAAGAGACAGCTTAAATTTCTGGACCACATAATGCGGAAAGAAAGTTTGGAAAGTTTGATACACACAGGATAGATTAATGATAAGAGCGCTAGAGGGAAGCATCTCACAAGATACCTGATGCGCTTAAGCAAATGGATGACAAAGCAGGGATTGGGAGAGATGGCAAAAAGTCAAAGGTTATTAAGAGTTACATAGAATAAGAAACTGAGGAGAGCTATGATCACCTGCGTCCCGAAGGGTCACGATGCATGGAAGAAGAATATAGCAGTTTTACGATTTCCGATAAGTAGCATCACTTGTTATTTAGTTAAATGAATTTCAAACTAAGAATTTGTTTTTAATCATTTCGCTTCAAGCAAGGCAATAAAGCTACTAAGATGCAATAGTTTACTATCTGTGCAAGAATATGAGAAAAAGAAAAAAAATAATTAGAAAATACATCGCAGAAATACCAGACAAGATGTGACGGCAATGTTCAATGCATGTACTGTACTGTACTGATGCGGCATTCACCCTGGGCGGATTGAGCCGGCTTCTTCCTGTTATGAGAAGAAGATTCTTAGGATAAATTACAGAAGTAGGGTACCCAGGCCTACTCGGATAACGTTCTTGCTTGCCGCGGGGTTCCCACAGACGCAGAGACAGGAACGACCAGAAGCCGCCGGTTACCGATGCAGACGCTCCTTGGATTTTCACCAGAGCCCTTGTTAGCCGGCGTGTGTGTCAGACCTGTTCGCCTTGGGTGGCCCTACCAGGAACGAAGTTCCGGGCGGCATAGCTCTGACGCTACCGTTTACTCCCCCCCCACCGACTGTGAGGTAAGGGTTGGACCAAGTCCAAAGTCCAAAGTCCAATGTTCAATGCATGGACCAATAACAGATTTGTAGTTTAAATAATTCTCCATTACTCGGACGTCGTTCGTACAATTCAAGATACCGCTGGTTCAATCCGCCGTTCTTGCTTTCCCCACACTTCAAAACGTAAACCCGTTCCCTTTTCTCATTGCTTCAGCCCTCTTTTATCAGGTCAACACCGTGGCCGACCAACCAATCAGCGTTCTTCGCTTTTATTCTCGCTTACCCAGGCAAATAGCCTCCTCCAGTCCGACCAATCAGCACACGACTTGCTATTGGTCGAAGCATACCAAACTGTACAAAAAAAAGAAAAAAAAAACCTCATTACCACACATACTGCTGGAATAGCTAGACGGGAGAGTAATACTATTTTCAATGAGCAAAACTGCCGATGCCACTTGCTGCACGTTGAGGTAAGACCCTTATTTTCCTTTGCACCAGACGCAAGCCACTCTGGCTCGCTTGCTTCTACATGACTGTCCACTACATATGTTTAAGACAGATTCTGGCGAGAAAAAAATGTCTAGCATGAATACAGTGAATCAACCTTTTCAGCCACAGACCCAACATTTGATTCAATATAATCTTTCCACTTCATGTCAGCAGAAAACGTTAGCCTGAGAAGGCGCAATAAATCACTCATCTGGAGGTTACCATCAGCCATGTTGATGGAGGACGAAAAAAAGAATGCCATTTCTTACTACAATCAGTTAGCAACATATTGTAGGTTACTTTGAGATCATCTCTCATGTTAATGTTATCGAAACGGTTAGATTAAGACAGGAGTAAAGTTGTGTCATCAGCATAAATGCCTAATTGGGAATTCATGACATCAGGAAGGTTGTTGATGAAAATTGGGACCAACATCGCTTCAAGGATATGATTGTTTTTTTTTACAATTGCACTAATAATTGGCACAGTTATTTATCCAAAGTATAGAGGAAAGATTCTTGTGAAAATTAATTGAAACAAAGCGAATAATTCCGTTATTATTTACTTTTTTCTTATTTTTCCAATGAAACATAACTCAGTGCACATGTTCGTATGGCCACCCCTTCCAGATTGACCATAGATTCTCGATTGGATTTACATCAGGTGAGCTTCCGAATTTTTCTCACTGGTAAGGCTTACCAGTGTGTTCGTGCTGGGTTACAATTTTCGTACGCTTCTTGACACAGTAAAATAATGGATAGTGGCTCGGATTGAGGAATCGCAGAATCGAGTTCGAATTTCAGTAAATCCATTTCATTCACTTACGTTCTAAGAACCTGTAACTTTTTCCTTGTTGTAACGTCCATCTCATACAATGGCTGTAGGACAATTAATTGAAAGTCGAGACAATAGTGTCTGTGCGTAATAAAAATATGATGCAATCACGGAAGACGCTATAGTTTTCAAGGTTAAACAAATGTCATCCTATATCCTGAAAATAGATTCATATTGCTGCACACCACTGCAGATGAGCTAATCTGAGGAAAAAACAGAAATCGTTGGCCCTGTCACTCTAGTGTTTCTAAAACTGATCGTATGATCACAGAAAGGAAAGTAAAGCGATTATTTCAATTAATTTGCACAAGAGTGTAAGTTTAGGGATAGCAATTAGTTGTGTCCTGTTTCGCCTCAGATTTCATATAAGCTGTTGAATCACTGCACGCAAAGTCAGCTGGGAGGGCAAAACTCAGACGAGAATCATGGTTTCTATACACCCACACAGAATTCGTGTCGACAAAATTCTAACCTCTACGATAGGATTTGCCATTTGTGGCTAACTTCTATTTCCTCTAGCATTAGGTTGTCTGAAATTAATGCCCAATTTTAGAATCAATTCTACTTCTCAATTAATGTTTTCAAACAGTGTTTAATCAATTGAAATAGAAAACATGAACGTCTGAACATTGCTACCATCGAGTTACAAGGCTATCTAGACTTTTGAGATAAAACATTGAGATAAAACTACTTTGAACGTAGTTACCGCATCTTATTTTTCAAATGTATGTCTTTTGGCTAAAAAAAAAAAAAAAAAAAAAAAACTGTCAAGATGCTTGAAAAAAATGGTAGTCAGTTGGTGGGAGATCAGTGGAATATGGGAGATGGCGCAAATTCTTGTATCCCAAGGTGATCTTCTGCGGTGATATCTTGGCAACATTTAGCCAAGCATTGTCATAAAGCAGAAACGGACATAGTCAATTAACCAGTGTCAGTCGGACGCATTTTGCATAACTGAATGTACATTTCGTCCAGTTGCTAGCAGTAAACTTTGGCAGTGATGATCTGGTTAGATTCTGGTAAGCTGTAATGGATAGCACCAATGGCAGACCATTAGACAGTCACCATTCTGTTGATGCAATTTCGGTTTTGGAAAACGTTTGCGTTCTTCGTTATGATAAAACCATTCAGCCGACTAATTACGATTGTCATTAAGGAATCATTTCTCATCACATGTTCACTATTCGATCAAGAAATGGATCATTCAAATTTCGCTGATGCAGCGCCGGGCACACATCAAAACGTCGAAGTCTTTGACGTTCACCGAATTCATGTGGAACCTATTTATCAACCGTCCTGGGTATGACGATAAACTACATCCGCGTCCAGGGTAAGACGATAAACTACGTCCAACAGCATGGCCTCTGATCAGGAGGCTTTGAGGAGCGTGGAACATCCTCTTAATTGCTGGTGTTCCCAGGTCCACCCTGACCCGGGGTGGTAGCACCTGTTAGGATTCCAGCTATGGGCAAATAGTTAACCCCGAAACTGAGGTAAAAAAAAAATTATGAAAGTGTAAAAATAGGTTTTAATAACAGAAATATTTTGTAAAAAATTATTACCAGAAATAAATTTTGGAAGAAAAAAAAATATTACCAGCAATACGTTTTTTTAAAAAAAAAATATTACTAGCAATACAATTTTGAGGGAAAAAAATATTACCAGAAATTGATGTTTGACGAAACAAAAACATTTACCAGGAAAAAAAAAAGTTGTCGGCATTAAATGACCAATTGCCGTAAACCAAATCAAACCATTTATCAAGGTTATTCATCTTGCCAATTTTCTTGACATTCTCTGATTTTGCCGAAATGATAACGCGCATTTTTAAGAAATTTATCTGACATGTTGTTTTTTTCCGACTAGTATTTTCAAATCTTGATTCACAATTGCAGATGAACGTCCTTTACTACCCTGATAATCAAGCCTCGTATCTTCATACAGAACTTCAGAAACCAACACTGCACGTGGATCCTTAATCCATGTTATTGTATTATTGCAACAGAGTGAGACGAATTATGATCAAGCTTGAAATCTTTCTCTGTGTTCATGATGACGACGATATAATGTGTTGAATTAAATACTGAGATCTATATAAAATTATGAAAGCGAACATTTTAATTATTAAGAATGAGCGGTATGTTTTTGTGCAACACTTATAATGATATATCAGAACACAATTTATTCTAAAATCGCACATTAATTTCTAAACCACCAGATAAATTATTCATTATATAAAAAAAGAGGGCTAATAATTTGCTTGGCAAATATTGTCAAATCTCATTACGATCGAAAATATCTAAATTATTTTCAAGAGTACTTGCAAAAAGACTTAGAAACACACAGAAGACAAGCAGGTGCAAAGAGAGAATTCGGATACTCCAAAACAAAGCAACAATATACCAACTGATCAAAATATGAAAATAAAATATATCCAACAATTCTTCTGTCTTTTTGTTGATTATGAAAGATCACTTGACTCAAGGAATAATCAGCAGTCTTTACCTCGCTATAAGAGAAGAATATTAACAAAAGTTATATAAAATCCATTGAAAATATACACGATAAACGTACAACAATAATATGTCCATACAAAAACAAAATAAACATTCAAATATACGATTTCGCCTAAACTGATTACAGCAGGTCTTGAAAGTATATTTCGGAAAAATAAATGAGGAATTAATAGAATTAAACATAAATGGAGAGCATTTAAACCAGTTACAATTTGCAGACGACTTTTAACTATTATCGGAATCATCGGATGAACTGCAAGAAATACTAAATGACCTGAACAGGGACAGTCCCAAGACGCTTAAATTGAACAGACATAAAATAAAAGTAATGTTCAATTGTAATGTTCCGAAAAAGACGGTTTGAACAGTAGACAAAGCCTATATCTACTTCGGAATAGTAATAACATTAAAGAAAGACTATGAAAAGGAAATAAAACGGTGTATGAAGATTGGTTGGAAAGCACTTCATAAAGATAATGACGGCAGAACGAGTCAACCATATTTCCTAGTATCTTTAGCTTCGAACTATTGTCTTTTTTCAGAATTCATCAGACAGGAGGCGGCAGAAATACTTCGAACATTTTAAATGATGCAACTAAACTTACTCGAGTGCTAATAGCCTCTTGATATCTAATATCTTACCATCAGTAACCATCATGGCCCGGACCAGTGCATATCGTGCTTTTGCTGTTGAAACATTTTTAAAGACTGGTGACTCTGAAATTGCAACAAAGACAGTTTTACTTACATTATTTAAATTATTTGGACTGATATCCTCATCTTTATTGCCATATTCACAAGGACACATGGCCCAGTAGTTAAAGACGTTGATTGGAACCAGTGACTAGCTTCTAGTGATATAATGGCTGTCTATATCTCTGAGATGAGATATTATGATTACTTGCATTATTTACATTATTCAGACTGTTATCCTAATCTTCATTGCTATATTCCCAAGGACACATTGCCCAGTGGATAAAGACGTTGGTTAGATCCAGTGACTAGACTCTAGTGATATAATGGCTGTCTATATCTCTGAGATGAGGTATTATGATTACTTACATTATTTACATTATTCGGACTGTTATCCTCGTCTTCATTGCCATATTCGCAAGGACACATGGCCCATTGGATAAAGACGATGGTTAGATCCATTGACTAGCTTCTAGTGATATAATGGCTGTCTATATCTCTTAGATGAGGCATTATGATTATTTACATTATTTATATTATTTGGACTGTTATCCTCATCTTCATTGCCATGTTCACAAGGACACATGGCCCAGTGAATAAAGACGTTGGTTAGATCCAGTGATTAGCTTCTAGTGATATAATGGCTGTCTATAATCATAATACCTTATCTCTTGAGAAAAAAGTCCGAATAATGTAAGTAATGCAAGTAATAATATCTCATCTATAGACAGCTTTTCGTGCTATTTTCATGTTGCGTCGGAATGAAACTGTGCTGGACAGAATATCTATACTGGGCTGAAGATTTCAGGGATATTGGTTCACCGGTTAAAAAAAAAGTGACGCCGCATCACTCGACCTTCCTGGTGATGGAAAACTTCGCCTAAAACCGTATATGGAAAATAGAGACCACCATTTTGAGAATGTCATATTTAAAACTAAGAGAAATAAAAAAATGTACCTATCCGTTTAAACAACAGTTTCCATCAACCCTTAAAATGTCAGCCTTTGAGATGTCAGCCCTTAAAATGTCAGCCTTTGAAATGTCAACCTTTGAAATGTCGGAAGCTTTTCTTCTGTACCCTGTAATTTCAATATTTAATATACAAGGTAACCAAAAAAGTTCTGTCCGTTTTTTGATTAGTCATTGAATGAAGTTGAAATATATACGAAATGCGTGTAGCAATTGTTTTCAAATTCGGACAGCCGGAAGTAGGGACATCGGACGTTATAAAAAACACGCGCACTGTTCCCGGTCAACAGTTATAAGCCGGACAGCTGTGAGAAGGATGGAAGTGTCTAGAGATCTCGTTCGGAGCTGTTTGATTTACGACTTCAAAGTGGGCTTATCAGCAGCTCCATCAAGTCGCCGAATATGTCAAGCGTTTGGGGACAGTGCTGTGGATGAACGTACTGCAAGGCGTTGTTTTCAAAAATTCAAGTCGGGAGATTTGTCTCTCCATGATGAGCCTCGCAGTGGACGACCACAGGTCTTGAATGACGGAGTCCTGAAGGCGGCCATTGAAGAGGACAGTAGTCTAACGTGTGGTGAATTTGCAAGACAGTTCAACATTTCCGATGAAACAGTTAGACTTCACCTGCACCTCCTAGGTAAGACGTACAAACTGAGCAAGTGGGTTCCGCAAACGCTGTTGAAGGTCCACAAAAAATAACGAGTGACAGCCTGCGTATCGCTGCTTTCTCGCCATCGTACCGCATCCTTATTCAATCGAGTGCTTACCAGTGATGAAAAGTGGGTTCTGTACGAAACGTCCAAGCGTTCCAGACATTGGTTGTCTCCTCAGTATGCTGTCCCTCACACCGCAAGACCGCCTCTGCACCCACGCAAGATTATGCTTTGTGTCTGGTGGACAGGTCGTCAAGGGGTTCATTATGAACTGCTACCAACGGTCCAAACGGTCACTGGAGACCTATACTCGCAGCAATTGAAACGTGTGCAACAGGCATTGCGCCAGAAGGAGCCAGCACCGGTGAATCGCAAAGGTGTGCTTTTCCTCCATGACAACGCTAGGCTGCATGTCGCGCGAGTGGTCAGGGATACCATACAGCAACTTGGGTGGGAGACTTTGTGCCATCCACCGTATTCACCTGACCTTGCGCCATCCGATTACCACCTCTTCCACTCCCTGGATAATCATCTTCGTGAGAAATCCTTCACCAATGAAGCAGACTTGCGCAAAGCCCTCACGGACTTCTTGGCATCAAAACCCCCCGAGTTCTACCGCAAGAACTTTGAACAGCTGGAGACACGTTGGCAGAAGGTGCTGGATGATGATGGCGATTACTTCACATACTGTGAAGGATTTTGTTTTTTTCCTTTAAAAACGGACAGAACTTTTTTGGTTATCTTGTATAATCTGCTGCTTATTTACTCTCATAATTTCTTTAGTATTTTAATGCGGTTCCAAACTATCACCCCCAGTGAGATTAAAGATTATAGATTCTCAAACTGAGACTTAACGCTAAAACAAAAAGAATCTTTTTCTCTTGTTTCTTTTCAGGTGAGTGTCAAATTTTCTTTCTTCATTGTGTCTGAAAGATACCTGTTTATCTTTCTTGGCAATATTTTCTTTATAGCTTCCATTATTTAAACTTCCTCGTTTTTACAAATCTCCCTGCTTGGTTTTCACACCATCGGTCGATATACCTGCATACCGTTAGTTTAAAGTATTTTTTCTTTCATTTATAAGTCAACAGCCTCGCATCCAATGTCATATAGGAGAACAGACGAGATATACGATGTCAAGAGTGTTTTTTTTATTCGTACTACAAGACAGTTGACAATCATTCAAGTGAAGAAATAAAAACGAACAACGAAAAGTTACTTCAGCTTAGACGAGTAGCAAAGAATCATTGGCTAAAGACTGTTTGACTTGAACACGTGTCATTGTAGTTGCAAGTCAAGTGATGATGAAGAAAATTTATTTTCTAGGGAATATATACAGAGTGATTGAAAAGTAACTCCCTATTTTATGTATAAGTGGCCAGACAGGAGTCCTCACTTAATACCCTGTGACTTTTTTTCTTTGGGGTTGGTTAAAGAAGCGAATCGACTATACCAAACTAAGATTTGGAAGAACATGAAGGGTAAATACAAAAAGTTATGTCTTCTATACCACAAGAGTTGCTGGTGTAATCAGTTGATACGATTCCTGGGCGGTTCGAGAAGCTGGTAGCGAAATCTGGTGCCCATATCGAATTTTAAATAAAACCGTATGCTAAACGCTTTCCTCTCATATCCACTTCTTTTCAAAATTATCGTTAATAAATAAATTATAAGTGTTTTAAAATGGGGTGTTAATTTTCAATCCCATCTGTATATACATTAACAGTAGATAGCTTCGCCTATGATACGGGTCACAATCCTTCTCAGTCTTTTTTTGAAAAGCAGAGGTTTATCCCTTGCTTTCTGATTAGGATTAGGTTTCTTAAATTTATTCCGTCTCTTTCACTTCCGGTGGCCCCTTGCAACATGGTGACGTTATCTCATTATATATATATATATATATATATATATATATATATATATATATATATATATATATATATATTAATTAATACCAGTGTAAACAGCAGAGAAAAGAATCAATGAGAAGAAAATGCATTTAATATTTATATTTAATATTTAAAATATATTTTATATATTTTAAATATATTCGAATCGTACAACACCAACAGCACAGTAATGGATAGCGGCTCGGATTGAGGAATCAGAGAGCCGAGTTCGAATTCCAGTCGAATCCACTACTTACGCGCTAATATTAATTACGTGCTAATACCTTTGGGATAGGTACGAATCCTCTTCTTCTCCCGCTAGCTATGTGTAAATAGCAGAGCCGACCGGCTTCTATAATCTTGGATGGCAACTCGTCTACCGCAGAAAGAACCTACTGTGGAAAAAAAAATCTGCCCCGGTCGTCCAAGACTTCTAACACAGCGGCTGATCGATAAAGATCGCTTCGATCTCAGACCTGCCCTATCGCAAGTTGTGATTTATGTTTGATCATAAAGAATCCAAGATCGAATCGTCGCGGGTTCAAGTAGAACGATGACGTACAGAGAAAAAAATAACACTCGAATAAATTGAACAAAAAGTAAATGCTGTTTATATCAGTCATTCGTACAATAATTGGATATATCAGAATTCACATGCAATAACTGTCAGCCCGACCTGCGTCTAAATCGGAAGTGATATTATCGTTGTTGACTTGGTAAAGTTTAGTTTGTTGCTTTGGTAAAGTTTGGCACAAGGCTGAAGTCGGAGGCTTTCGCCGACAGATAATCACGTGCGACTCTCCTTGTCTCGGGTCTCATCTCCGTCTTTTCGGCCTCTTCTGTCTAATTCGCTTCGCGCATTCGTATTTAGGGACATTCGTCTAAGCTGGCATGGAGGTATGGCGAGGTAGAAGCATTTCGGTGAATCTTCTCCGGCTTACGTCATAACTTTGGGGAATTCCTCTCTCTGTACCCTCTCTTTTATTATCTTCTTTTACCGACCTCGTGTGCGTGACTGGTTTCTCCATCCTCTTCGATATCTTATCTGCTACCTCGACCATTTCCCCACCCCGAGGAAAACTCTGTTCCAAATTCAGTTGTTTACAAAATATACTTTTTCTTTTTCCAACAGCATTTACAGCTGTGTACTAATCAACACTGCCCACTAATTCTGGGTCACTTTTCTATTGTTCAAACTGCTTGACACACAATACAAGTCGTTTATGTGTGAATTAAATCCTCAATTCTTCTCATGGGTTTTTGGTATTTACTCTTCTCGTTTCAATGTCTCTCAGCACATACCACTTTCTTATGTCTTACTAAAACTTTCTTCCGTTTTACCGCAGCAATGACAAATAGTATCACATATTTAACTATATTATATTTATTGAGAATACATCCTTGTGAAACGTAATTGAAACAAAATGAATAATTACGTTTTTATTTATTTTTTCGTATTTTTCCAATGAAAAATGACCCAGTGGACATTTTAGTACTTCGTATGTCCATTGCAGGAAGTTGTTCTTTGCCGATTGATCACAGATTATCGATTGGATTTAAATCAGGAGAGTTTCCGGGCCAGTCTAATACTTTCATTTGCTCACTAGTAAGAGCTTGCCAGTGTGTTCGGGCAGCGTTACAATTTTCGTACACTTCTTTGAGGTGGCACGGTGAAATAATGGATAGTGGCTCGGTTTGAGGAATCAGAGAGCCGAGTTCGAATTTCAGTCAAATCCATTAAATTTACTTACGTGCTAATACCCTTGGGAAAGGTATTAATCCTCTTCTTCCTCCCTCCCCCAGCTATGGGTAAATAGCAGGATAGACGGGGTTCTATAGACATGGATGGCAACATGTCTATCACAGAAAGAAATGGCAACCTACTGCGGGAAAAAGTCCGCCTCGTCAGTCATGTATCGAAAGATACATGATTGCCTAAGCGTGTATCACGCATGGCACATAACTGACTGACGCTTCTTTTATTATGATGTTCTTTGATCTAAGATTTCGGTTCACATGAGCCATCTTCCGAGTCGTCATATGGGCATTTAAACATGATATGATATAATATGTTGTGACTAGTTTGAAATGTAATGAGTGTGGGTTGCTTTGCTTTAATGTAGATGGCCTCCAATATCTAAAGGTTCTTTTTGATGTGTGTTTGTGTGAGTATTATTGTGTTATCAGCTAATATCTATCAAATATTATTTACATGGCTATGGTTTTTCTAAGAAATGATGTTTAATAGAACTAAGATCAGACAGATGACAGGTAAGTCTACGAATTATGGTGAAGATATTTCATTAAATATCAATATAACCACTCTGAAGATGGTTCATATGAACTGAAAACGTCGATGAAAGAACAGCTTAATAAAAAATAAGCAAATGTTGGACAATTTTTGTCTTTATTTCACACGAAATTAAAGCAACCATACGAAGTTTAGGACGGCTCGTGATCAGACATAATAGATATTCATTTTCTGTTATATTCAACAATATATGTTTGAATAGATTTATGTGCGGGTGTGCATTTAAGCAGCAAATTCGTATAGTTGCTTTAATTTTGGGTGAAAATAAAGACAAAATTGTCCAACACTTGAAGTTACATTTCAGATTAGTCACAACAGATTACACTGCATCTAGACACATGGTTTTATTGTTAATATTTCGCGCTTTCACGTGTTATGGCGTCATAGAACCGCATCATGAATTTACGACCTGCGTCTGCTATTCCGCGACCGTTATCGTCGCATAGCAATCTTCTATTTCAACATAACAGAATATCATCTTTGATGGTGAAAGATGTTTAAATGCCCATATAACCACACTGAAGATTGTTCATGTGAGCCGAAAAATTCGATCAAAGAACAGCTTAATAAAATTATCCAAATGCTGGGCAATTTTTGCATTTATTTTCGCACAAAATTAAAGGAACCATATGAAGTTTAGAACGGCTCATGATCAAACATAATAGTCATTCCTTTTCTTTAATATTTAACAGTATATGTTTGAATATATATATATATATATATATATATATATATATATATATATATATATATATATATGTGTGTGTGTGTGTGTGTCTGTGTGTCTGTGTGTGCGTGTGTCTGTATGCATGTGCATTAAGGTCGCTTTAATTTTCGACAGGAATCGAAGCCACATTACTCGAACATTCAGGCCAGTAAATGAAATTAATACTGTTTAATTAAAACAGAGCATTTATTCAAATGAGTTTTATCCATAAAAATAATGGATAAAAAGAAAATATATTAAAATATTTGTCGAATTTAATCCATTTCATGTAATATGTTTTCATTGTTTACATTTGGTAACGTTTCGGAGCATAAATGAATTATGGAGAAAGATCTTCGAAGATGTGTGCTTATAAGCAGTAATTTGAACTTTGCTAGCCGGAAAGTTCTCTGTGGCTGAATGGTTAACAGCACATCTGGCTATATGATACAAGTTCGATTTCTGTCGGAGAGGGCATGTTTTCTTCGAAATTTCTTGAACATTCAGACTGGTAATTGTAATTAATACAGCTTCATTAAAATGGAGCATTTATGCAAATAAGCTGTATCCCTAAAAATAACATACGAACAGAAAATATATTAAAATATTTGTCAGATTTAATGTATTTAATCTAATATATATATATATATAATAGAAATAGATAGATAATATTAGTGGTCAATATATATATATATATATATATATATATATATATATATATATATATATATATATATATATTCCCAAGGGATAGAATCCATGTAGAACTCAATGTTCCAGGACAGAGCAAGAATATAATAATAATAGAACTACGGTTTTTGAATTTTTAGGTCTGATGTATTGGATCGTGATTACGATTCCAATGTAATAAATTATAACCATGGAACATTAGTGTTTGAGCATTATATATATATATATATATATATATATATATATATATATATATATATATATATATATATATATATTATTTGTGGATTCGGGTAGAAATCCGGTACCAATAAATAACAAACGCCAAGAATGAATATAGGAAAATAATGTATTAACGTAATAATATAAATTGGTAATGCAGGTTAGTAGTTCCAGGAATACGGGTTAGTAGCAAAATATCTATACAGTCTTTGGTATTGAAGTATCGCTGTATGACTTCTTACTGAGTCTACGTGCTCGCTCACTGTGACTCCTACAACGCTGTTACCTCACCCTCACTCTTCCGGTTACCTACAACCTTTTACTCTGGACTCGACTAGACTCCTCGGTCTTGCTCTCGGCTTGACGTAGTTGTAGTATATGTATATACTAGGTGAGTCCATTTGTGTATAAAGATGAGAACCCCTCAACAACCCCTCCTTAGATCCCGTTTTGGGGGGACTTAATGTCTTTTCCATTTTCTGATCGATAATCAGTTGCTCTGTAATTTTTCTTATCCTGTTTGACCTTCTAGTTTCTGTGTCTTCCTGTGGTCTTTGAATCTTAAATGCTTCAAAAGTTTGCATCCATTGAATCGTCATTTTCAGCGGGTGAAGAGATTGGCTCTTCAACCCGTCTTGTTTGTATTTTGTCAATATGTCTTCTGTGGGTAAACTTTTCGCCTTGTACTGTGTACATCACATTTCCTAGTCTGTTAATTATTGTGCCAGATTCCCAGTAAGCCATATTGTTCCTGAACATCCTAAAGTAAACCCGTTCTCCTGGTTTAAATGATTTCTTGGGTACTATAGGTGTATGCTGGTGTTTATTCTTGTTAGGCAATAACTTATCAAATGGCATGTTTCGCTTCTTTTTACATACTGGTTGGACATTTTCTTTTAATTTAATTCTAGCTGCACCCTTACAAAACGAACTGATAGGTAAATCCCATAGGTCGAACTTTTGTATCCAGTTCGTTCCCACCAGATTTTCTGTATCTTTCATTACGAATATTTTGAGTTTTCTTGTTTTCCCATGAAATTTTACATTTAGGATTACTTCTCCTTCGAATTTTATACGCTTTCCTGTAACAGACTTAGCAGTTGTTTGTGTATGTAACATGGTTGGTCTATTAAGCTTTCTCCATGTCTGTAGGTTAATTATCGTTATATCAGAACCTGAGTCAAGTTGCAATTTTAACTTTTTATTTAAGATTTCAAGTTCCACATATATGCTAATGTTAGTATTGTCTTCGCCATGCATTTTAGTAGCTCTTATCCTACTAGTAAATTTTCTGTTCATACATTGGGATGCCTTGTGACCCATTTTGCCACACGCAAGACAGTTTTTATATTTAAAACGACAAGCCTTATTCTAGTGTAGTCCTCCACATCGATAACATGCAGATGGAGGGGGCATATATTTACTTTGATTTTCGTCATTATTTGCCCTGTACGTTGTACTTTTTTTTATTATTATAGAATTTTCGTTTTCTTTCCGGGGAGGATGAAAATCTTTTTTCATTATTATAGAATTTTTGTTTTCTTTCCGGGGAGGGTGAAAAACGTAAACTTTTGTTTAACTTACGAATATGTGATACTTCTGACTCCTCAATATCCTTCGAGTCTTTCTTTATACTTAGGCATTTTTGGCAGTCTTCCGATAGTTTTTGTAGTATTAATCCAGGTTCATTTTGCAGTTTTGAAAGCATTCTTTTGCGCATTTCACTATCTTTTGCTGAGACTAAACCTTGTACAAAAATAAGATAATAATAAGTTAATTCTGCCAACTTGAAATCGTCGCAATGTTTATTCACGATTGCGGCGAACGTAGAATAGTCCTCATTTTCATCCTTTATGAGGTTAAGACATTTTTTGTGAAAGAGTGACGTTTTCGGGCTGAAAAGCTCCATCAGGCATGTAACTGCTTCATTAAACGTTAAATCATTTGTCTTCTTTGGCAAAATGTAATCCACGAATTTTGAGTATTCTTCCGTTCCTAATTTTCTGAGTAATAGTCGTAGCTTTTTTTGCTTTTGTCCAGTTTTGACAATCGATGTTGAAGATGTCTTCATGACGTTTGAAAAAGTCCCCGAAATTTTTATCCTCTTCTAGGGAATATTTGAATGTTTCTATCGTGTTCCATACTGCGTCTTGAGAAAAAGTCGCCTCTTTTTCAATATTTTGTTGTTGTGTATTACTCGCTAGTTTTACAATTAGTTCCTGGAGTTGTAATTGTCTTTCTTCATTTTGCATTTGTCTTTCCTGATTTTCCTTCTGCGTTTGTAGTAATATTTGTTCCATTCTTTCTTGGAATTGTAATTGCTGTTCATTTTGGTATTTTACAAGTTTTACTAAAATACTTTTAAAATCCTCCATGGTAAGAGTCTTACGAAAAAACTCGATTTTCCGTATTTTAATCCTCGTAACATTTTGTTACCCTAGTTGTTGTGGATACTGGTAAAACGGCAATTTTCTCTTTTGAGTCTCCGAGAAATGCAAATTCTTGTCGCCCAAGCTGCTGTGGTGAGAAGAGAGAATTTTTTTTTCCGTGTAGGTCCAAATTTCTCGGCGCCAAGTCGTTGTGGTCGGCAAGGGATAATTTTTCTTTGTACTCTTCCTGTGAGAGTTCGAATTTCCTCATCGCCAAAGTTGTTGTGGTCGACGAGAGAGAATTTTTTTTCCGTGTGAATTCGAAGTCCTCGTCGCCAAGTTGACAAGGGAGAATTTTGACTTTTTTGTTCTTCCCGTGTGAGTTCGATATCCTCGTCGCCAAGTTGTTGTCGACGACGAGAGAGAAAATTTTTGCTGTGTGAGTTTGAAGTCCTCGTCGCCAAGTTGACGAGAGAGAATCTTATATTTTTTGTTCTTCCCGTGTGAGTTCGATATCATCGTCGCCAAGTTGTTGTGGATTGCGGGTTGAAATCCGGTACCAATAAATAACAAACGCCAAGGATGAATATAGGAAAATAATGTATTAACGTAATAATACAAACTGGTAATGCAGGTTAGTAGTTCCAGTAATACGGGTTAGTAGCAAAATATCTATACAGTCTTTGGTATTGAAGTATCGCTGTATGACTTCTTACTGAGTCAACGTGCTCGCTCACTGTGACTCCTACAACGCTGTTACCTCACCCTCACTCTTCCGGTTACCTACAACCTTTTACTCTGGACTCGACTAGACTCTTCGGTCTTGCTCTCGGCTTGACGTAGTTGTAGTATATGTATATACTGGGTGAGACCATTTGTGTAAAAAGGGGTGAACCCCTCAACATATATATATATATATATATATATATATATATATATATATATATATATATATATAAAAAAGAAAGAAGAGAGGTGCGCAAACGTTTTTGGTTGTAATGTGGATTTATTTAGAAAAAAATATTCTGCTTTGTTTTACATAATTTTACTACACAGGTTTCGGGTCTCGCGACCGTCTTCAGGTAAAAGCGGAGATTCCCACATATTATTAAAAATAATTAATTTTTTCCTTATGTAAAACAAAGCATAATATTTTTTTCTAAATAAACCCACATTACAACCAAAAGCGTTTGCGGCACCTCTCCTCTCTTCTTTTTAATATACATACTTTTCTCTCGTTGGAACTACTACAACCTCTTTCTTTTATATATATATATATATATATATATATATATATGTTGAGAGATGATTTTCTAAAGCAAGACAAAGCAAACGAGTGATGTTGCTTTCGAAAAAATAATTATGATATTATTTATATATTTTAAAAGTGTTTTTTTTTTTTAAATTTTATGTTTGTTTATCAAATTTAGATTTAGGACAGACATATTTTAAGAAAATATCTTCGGAAAAAAATATTCTCCTGGCTGTCTTTTTAAAAGGAAATGCAATAAACTTTAAAAAATGTTATTTTCTTTGCTTTAAACGGGTTTAGTGAATCTATATTATCATTTGCGAAAAGTAATAAATTTAAATACAAATAATAACTAACTTGAAAAATAAAACCTACAAGTACAGTCGTTTTCGAAAGTTGACTTGGATATTTCACCAGTAGAAGGAGGCTTAGTCGTTTACCAGTCGTTTGAACGAACGACTTCGATCAGAATTAATTTAATTGCATATAACCGGTTTCGATTAATTGCTTAGCTTATCAAAAAGTGTTTAATAGTTTCTATTTCCACGTGTTGATGCTTATGTTTGAAAAAAAATGAAAAAATCCAAATCCAAGTCAATCATTAAAAAAAATTTAAAAAAAAGTAATAACAGCAAATTATTTTTTCTAAGAAAAAAACACTGAAAATTCAGTTCTAAGTAACAAATTTTTAATTTTAATTCTTCTCTATCAACATTCATATATTATAAATAAATATTACTATATTAAATATTAAGTGCTTTCTCCAATTCTCATTTCAGTCTATACAACCAGTTTTTGTAAACAATATTTCAATCATTTTTACATACATACACACACACACACACACACACACAAATATATATATATAAAAGTGAACATAGAAGTCAACACCTAGAGGCAACAGTCTGTTTTAATGCTATATGCAATCGTCAGGCACACGTAGCCTGACGATTGCATCTAGTATGAAACAGACTGTCGCCTCTAAGTGTTGACTTCTATGTTCACTTTTATATTTACACACACTCTATCTCTGATATCCAGCACTTTATCCCATAAATATAGCACACCTTAAGACTATATATATATATATATATATATATATATATATATATATATATATATATATATATATATAATAATAATATTACAAAAAAGAAAACCTTAAAGATTTATTTCGGTTATAATTTATTTCGTGAGTATGTGTATATTCATCTCTTCAGACCAGAATGTTTTTAGTAAATGGACTTAGTAAAATGTTTCGTTCTAAAGAAATGAATATATGGATATTCACGAAATAAATAATAACTGAAATTAATTTTTAAGGCTTTCTTATATATATATATATATATATATATATATATATATAAATGGCCCCGAGTTCATAACCTCCTCGACAGACAAGGTTAAGCTCTTCTCCTCGATATTTGCCTCAAACTCTACGTTAGATGACAAAGGCCATCCCCTCTTCTATCCTCCCACGTCTTACTGGGCAAAATCTCGGTAATATATTCATTTCAGCAAGAGAAGACACTAGACTTATCAAAAGCCTCGATCCGCAAGAAGCCACTAGCCTAGACAAAATTCCACTGGTCGTCCATAAGAACATCAAAGCAGAATTATCCTCGATTCTAGCGAAGTTATTTACCAAGCATGTGGAAGGTGACAAGCGCAAGCCCGGTCCTTAAGAATGCAGGCAACCGATCCTCTTCCTCTCAGTATAGACCCCTCAGTATCATTAGTAAGCTTTTAGGGGCCTTAACCATTATATTCTCCTATCATCCATATAGAATATTCCAAAGTTTAATCCTCTACCTTGAGTGGAACCTTTTTATATATATATATATATATATATATATATATATATAAAATATATAGAAAATAGGAGGAAGGAACTGGTTAGGTAAATAATCCAAAGTCCAAAGATATTTTGATAGTGAAGTCTGATTTCGTTTGTTTATATTATTAAAGGAGCACTTATGCTGCCTCCATCTATCTTTAAAATTATTCTTCGTGGACCTAATGTATATCATATTAGTGCTAGGGCTCTCTGTGGATGAAATAGTACATTGGTATACCACAGAATTAATACAACATTTATTTTCTAATGGGCAGTCTTCTGGGTTTCTACAGTTGCATAATTTTTCCCCTTTATCGTCTGATTTAAGTGCAGAGTTTTTATTAATAATTTATTGGGTCCAAGAAGAATAATTTTAAAGATAGATGGAGGCAGCATAAGTGCTCCTTTAATAATATAAACAAACGAAATCAGACTTCACTATCAAAATATTTTTGGCACCTGAAGGAAACAAATAAGACACCAAAAGTTAAATGGAAAATTATTGACAAGGCTAGAATATGTAAAGCTTGGGATGACCCATGCCCTTTGTGCCTCCATGAAAATTGCACATCATTAAACTTCTAAATAATAATAATCTATTAAATAATAGACACGAGTTAACGGTTTTTTTTAGGCATCATCAAATTTTTGGTTTGAATTATTAGATAAAAAAAATTTATATAACTTGTTTAACAAATAGCCCAATCATCAGATTCATAGTAGGAATAATTAACTACAAACATGCATACTACATAACACACTTCATAATCCATAGCCTAAATTACTAGTTTAAATACCTTACATATAAGATAACCCTTTATGAAGTCGTCAAAAAACAAACGTTACGAAAGTTTTTCTTTTTTTTTTTTTTTTTATATCCACAATTCCCTTTCATAATAAAATAAAATAAAATAAATAAATAAATATCCATAGACAAGCAAACTAGACGATGGCCAATACATCTTCCGTTTCATTTTTGACACCCCCACCTTTCCCCGACTTGACAACTTGAAAGTATCTCTATACCGCTACTTAATATAAACACCCTACACTCGCCTACCCAATTTAGACAATTCACCATAGCTGTTACCATGGGGATTTTGATTTCAATTTTAAAACAAGTAAATTTCAGATATACCTTATTCCAACAAAAATTTCGCTTGAGGATGGAACGGAGCCCATTTTACTTTCAACTCAATTTAATTTAAAGGATTATATTGAAGTTTTCGGCTCTAGTTTTTGAAACATGAGACCTCTTATGTAGCGATTTGGAATCATATTTTTAAATAAATAATTATATATATATATATATATATATATATATATATATATATATATATATATATATATATATATTGTTTTACTCCAAGTCAGTGAAAGGTTTTTTGTGGTGCTAAATATATTATTTTCTAGTATCTGTCTATATTTCTGAGATGAGGTATTATGTACACTATTTTCAATATTCGAACTATTGTCCTCATCTTTGTCACCATATTTATCACAACGTTTCGGCCGTTGTATGCTCCGGCCTTCTTCAAGGACACATGACACAGTGGATAAATGTGTTAGTTGGATCCAGTGACAGGACACAAAGAGTTGTGAGTTCAATACCTGGTTCAGGTGGTGGAGAACTTGAAAAGGGGAATTAAGCAGGAGATAACTGATAACTGACATCCATTAGACATGGCACGTGGAACTAGAATAGTCTACCCCAGTGAGCGAAATAAAGGGTTCAGTTTGCCATTCCAACCACCTGAAGAAGGCCGGAGCGTACAAAGACTGAAACTTTCTGATAAATATGGCGACAAAGATGAGGAGAATAGTCGGAATAATGTAAATACTGTATATTATTTTCTAGTTTGGCCATATAGAATTTGCACCCAGAACTGAAAGCATTGTAACGCCATGACGTTGCACATATACGTTAATTCTGTGACCATAGAATGGGACATCCTTGGTACAGGTTAAAACTAATTTTCTCAGTATTTTAGATTTAATTTTTATGGAGGCAGATATATATATATATATATATATATATATATATATATATATATATATATATATATATATATCCCATAAGTTCTGTCCGAATTTTAACTTTTTGCTAAAATGAACGAAATTTAAAGAGTATTTTATAATGTCTAATAGAGCTGAACATTTTTTTTTATGTTTCGATGCATTTAAACTGATCAAATTTTATTTCAGAGAACACTAAAATTAATTTTGTTTGATTAAAATCCTGCTAACATGGAAGTAACCAAGAATCATTTGAGGCACATAATGCTTTATGAGTTCAAGAAAGGAAACTCAGCAGCCGAAGCGGCTAGAAACATTCACTCAGTTTATGGACAGGAATGTGTGAATGAAAGAACTTGCAGAAGATGGTTTGCAAAATTCAGAGGTGGAGATTTCACCCTTGAAGATGAAGATCGAACCGGACGTCCAGTTGAGTTTGATGAAAAGCTTCTTGAAGCAGCCCTTGAAGAAAATCCTGCTTTATTAGTTGAGGAATTGGCAGTG
>CAHIKZ030000053.1:1042500-1100000 GCA_903632075.3 Acanthosepion pharaonis
AATTAGATCCAGTGACAGGACCCAAAAGAATGTAAGTTCAATACCTGATTAAGGCAGTGGTGAAGTTGGAGAGGGGAATTAACAGGAGATAAGTGTTAACTGACATCCATTAGACATGGCACGTAGAACTGTTCTAGTCTACACCAGTGAGCGAAATAAAGAGTTCAGTTCGACATTCCAACTGTACAACGCCCGAAAGGTTGTCATAAATATGGCGACAAAGATGAGAAAAGTCTGAATAATGTAAATGTGCTTATGTTTTTGGTTTCCATAAGGTGTTATGAAAGCGTTTTTGTTTGTGGGATGTCGGTTTTATTTGTTATCATTATTATTGTGTTGTTTTTAATCAACTTTAAGAAGAAACCATACTAAATATATTTTCATAAGTAAGACTGATTGAAAGAGTTTATAAACTGTACAAAAACAAGGTTTAATAGGCTGTAAAAAACAAATCACTGTCTACAAAGTTTAAATTTATTTTAAGATTTAACTTAGAAATACACAGTTACGCTAGTTTAGTTGAAAGGTGGTATAAGATGGTAGGAAAACATTTTCATGAAAGAATATTAATACTGTGAGTTAAAATCAACACGATAGCACAAACTAACGCGTGAAGACACGATAGTAGAAACATGATTGAAACCGATATAGTACAAACAAAAAATTAGGTACCTACATGAGATCGCTGGAAAATGAGCATAGCAGGATAATAACGGCCTTAAACTTGATGAAAGTAATTTTTATCGTCTAAATGTTTATGTTATTATCAAGAGAAAAGATCAAAGTATTTTTTGATTATTTTTTTTACATTTTTTTAATAATTTCTAGCACGTCCAAAATTTTCATTAAAACTCTTGTATTTCTTTTGATCAGCAAAATTGACAGAAAATCGATCGTCATTCATTTTTTTAACTTGTTTGCAAAAATGAAAGTCTCCGTTTAAAATTCGTTTAAAAAATCAATTATGATTTTTTTTTAAATTAATTTAAAAAATTAGAAATTATAAAGTTTATTTAATGTATTTTGAAACAAACATTACTTACTTTCTGCGCTGAAAAAAATGATAGAAAGCCGGTCTTAACAGAGGTGTTAATTGACAAAGTGACATGTGTGTGATTTCATCTTACGGGAGGAAAAGTTATAGTACGGAAGGTCACAAGTGACAGTTTAGCTTTATGTGAACAACTTATTTACCTCGTTATTTTTAAGTAGGCATAGCATGATAAAAACGGCCTTAAACTTGACGAAAGAAGAATTTTATCATCAAAATGTTTATGTTACTACCAACGCAAACCACGTGACGGACTATTATTTTCATGATGCTTCCGGTCTTCCGTATATTTGAATTTAAGCTATTTTTGGACACAAAAAATAATGCTATATTAGATTTTGAGCTATTGGCAACTTGCTGATTGTAACCAGCTTTATTTTATAATCTGTAAATGATATTTATCTACTTAATAACACCACTGACTAAGGTGTACAAGATTTTCATTAATTTTAGAATATTAACAACTTTAATGTAAAAAAAAAAAATAATTTAAATAAGAAATTGTTGTAAAAATTTATTTTTCATCGAAAACGTTTTTTGCTTTCAGAAAATATTATCCATATTCATACAAACAAGTAAAAGCGACTAAAAGCTTTTGAAATTAAATAATATCTTTGTTTTATTGAGTTTTGTATGTTACAATTCAAAGCTGATTTTAAGGTAAAAAGGTGTCAACTAAAAAAAAAATAAAAAAATAAAAAATGATTTGCTTTCCTCAAAGCCTTGTGCTTTTAACTAATTAATCACTAAAACTGTACAAATTAGAATTTCATGAGTTTTCATAAAATTAATTATGTGTGGGGATAATAAATATTAAAAAAAATTACCATGACTTTTAAAAAGAAATAAACATATTTATAATAATTTCCATCATTTATGAATAGTTTCTGAAAGCTTCATTAAAATCCGACAATTATTTTTAATTTTGCAAGATTTTCAAAATTAATGACTTCCATTTAAAAAAAATACACAAAAATCTGTCATGTTATTTAGTAGGACACTCACTGATGATGAGAAACGAGTTTCTCAATCAAAAGTTAGAATGCTCTAATAAAAACAGAAAAATTTTGAAAAATAATTAAAAATTACTTTGTTCTTTCCTCTTAATAAAAACATAAACATATTTACGATAAAATTTTGTTTTCGTCAAGTTTAAGGCCGTTATTATCCTGCTATGCTCATTTACTAGCGATCCATGTGGGTACCCATGTGGGTACCTACAAACAATCTTTCATAATAGCTTATGAAAGTCGTAAATACATACACACATAAAATCTTAGGAAGAAACTTTCATGAACGAATATTAATACTTAATCGTTCTGAGAATGTTATTATTGAACGAAACGTTGGTAACAGAATAAAAACAAACACCCAATTGGTTTTAATATAATGATTTTCTAAGCTCGGCTTAGAAGTGGCACAAGGCCGAAAGTATGGGGTACCAAGTAAGGATCGAACTCACTACTCAGTCGTAAGTGATCTAGCAAGACAAGCTTCCTAACCATTACACCACGACGAGGTGCAGTTAGTTTTAATATATTTCATTTTACATGCTTCATTCGGATATTTCATATGTTATCCAAAATTTTGATTTCTGCTACCCGAATGATTGGTTGACTTTAAATAATAATTGATTATATGTGATTGGTTGATTTGAAATAATAATTGATTAGATGTGATTGGTTGATTTGAAATAATAATTGATTAGATGTGATTGGTTGATTTGAAATAATAATTAATTAGATGTGATTGGTTGATTTGAAATAATTGATTAGATGTGATCGATTGAGTTAAAATATTAATTGGTTGATTTGAAATAATAATAAATTAGACGTAATTGGTTTTTGTTGAAATAATGCAACTTGTTCGTCGCTCGAACTCTCATTCCATTTCCAACCAATATTCCGAATAAAAAGATAATTCACATAAAAAAAAAAAAAAAACCCTTGAGGTGTATTTCCACATTCTTACTACGATGATCACTACCTCGCGTATGTTCTTCATTTTCTCTTGTTGGCTGTCAAATTTTTATTTTGACGTGAATAAAACTCCTGAAACGGCTCAAATAGTCCCATTTTAAAACATATTTCTCAGAAGGCAGCGCGAAATCTGTCAACTTCATTTCATTGTTACTTAAAAGAGTTTATCTTGCAACTAAATGCCAATTTAACAGATTAAATTCTACCAGCCACACTATTTTTTACTCAGACTATCTTGACAGCTTACAGACATCACACCCCAAAACCACATCGACATGGGAGAACGTCCCTTGAAGTCCAGCTCAAGTAACGAAAGAGTTAGACATACAAAATCAAACTTTGTTTTCTTTCTAACAACTCTTCCAGGAACTGCTGTCGTCAATCGTTGAATTTTAGATGCTTCTGGCGTTAAAAGCGATGATTGTTGTTCACCATTATCTTTGATGAATCAACAATTCTGTGAGTAGAGCTGCCGAAAGGCACAGTAATTCTTCCATGTGGTTCTGATTACGTTGCGTGACTACAAAGGGTTAGTTTTATTTGGCGATAAAAAGCATTTAAAAGAAACAAAAAAAATATCTATCTCGGTTCTGGGATTCTAGAAATATAGTTGGATAATCAAAGATGTCACGTCCGACCTAAAAATGGAGAGACCAGCGGTTGCAGAAGGGAAACTTAAACCATTTTCCCCCCTTTTTTTAAGATAAATACTGTAACTGATCACAGTTTTGTTTTTGTGACTAAATACGCGGAAATGGCTTAAGTTGAAAGACATCCTATCAGTCGAGTTTTTATTAAACAAAACATTTTTATATGCCACAAAGATTTTGCAAATGAAATGTAGATGATTCAGGATTTATTTGTATTTGTATCTCTATCTTTGTTGTTTTTTACCAAGATATCTTGACAAACACATTTCCCTGGTTTCGAGGCTCGTTCTAATATATTAAGAATGGTGTCCTTATTTCCTAAAATGAATTCAGACGAACAACTATATCTGTATTGTTTTGCACAATGATGTTTCGACCAACACATTTCCCAGTGGTATCTGTTCTTCTCGGTTCAAATGGCAATACCAATATTAGACGATTATTTTTGAGTAGTTAATCGGCATATATTAACCGAGAAGCCAGTGCTATTCGAGTTAGTTTTTCCTTCATTCCATAGTCATCAAAGTGGGATCAAAGTGTAGGATCTGTCTACTGGCTGAAAAACTATATTCGGACAGAACACAATCAAAAAATAATTGAAGGATGCCTGGAACCGGTGATTCCAACACTGTGGCAGCACCTTCCTCATTGCACCAAAGAGGTAGAATATTAAAACCAGAGCATTGTTAGTTGCGGGGATTGGATAATTACTGGCTTTAGCCCATGTGCATTTCCTTGAGCCCTTCAATTTATACCAGCTTTGTGCCATATCATGTCGAGTGGGGAGTAAATAACAAATGTAGTAACTCCTCATTTGAAATGGTAATGATAATATTAACCGTTTATTTATGAAGAAAAATTAGTCATGTATTGATCGAGCATCCAGTTATAATACGAGTTACTCTTTTCTTCGGTCTATAGACAACATCCTGGAATCAAAGTGTAGTAACTGTTCTCTTCATCTCAAATGATAATATTAGCCTACTTATGAGGAACCATTCGGCATTCATTGGCCAAGCAGTCAGTGATATTCGAGTTACTCTTTTCTTCGTTCCATAGCTATCATCCTGGGATCAAAGTGTAGTAACTGTTCTCTTCATCTCAAATGGTAATGATAATATTAACCGGCTACTTATGAGGAACCATTCGGCATCCATTGGTCAAGTAACCAGTGATATTCGAGTTACTCTTTTCTTCGCTCTATAGCCATCATCCTGGGATCAAAGTGTAGTAACTATTCTCTTCATCTCAAACTATTATTTAGTTTAATATCCATATCTTTGTTGTTTTTGATACAAGGTTTCGACAAGCACATTTCCCAGTTTCAGGAGATCAGTTTGATATAAGATTACCGATTGT
The DNA here is from genome assembly GCA_903632075.3 of Acanthosepion pharaonis. Classification (NCBI taxonomy): domain Eukaryota; kingdom Metazoa; phylum Mollusca; class Cephalopoda; order Sepiida; family Sepiidae; genus Acanthosepion; species Acanthosepion pharaonis. The sequence continues at coordinate 1,047,540 of CAHIKZ030000053.1, forward strand.
ATTTCAAACTAATTAGTCAAACAAATATTTGTATCATTTGTGTTTTCTTTAATGTTTTTTTTTCGGTAGCAAGTTCTGCGGCCTTCCTAGCTATTTTCTGACGTTCTGAAATATATTTTCCTTACTTCCATAATTATTCATATTAGATTTTTCTCATTGTATTCTCGACCGTGACATCGCGGCCAGTACGCACCGATCTTTCTCAGATGAAAATCCAAGATTAAGCCTAGACAATATTGTTATGAATTATTCAGACGTGGATAGCCGTCTTAGTGTTAATTAACGTTTTCACTTAATATCCTATCCTATCTCGAGTTGATTTCAGGTCTTGAAATGATCTATTTACTTTACTCCATGAATTATTCAGTCTAATCTCCACATTAAAAATATATATACTGTTCAATAATCCTGTCGTTTAAGTTAGCATTTCTATGTGAACGAGCGGGGCAATATCGAGTCTAGTTCGCTACCTCTTCGTCACCGAGTCCCGTTGGAACAGTTGGTATGACGTTTGCCTTCTCAATGTAACTGCCAGGCTTTCAATTCTCGGTAGTGGATGCGCACTGCTGATGAGTCCCAAATGTAGGAGAAAACGGCCGTCCAATGCTTTCTACATTCTGTTGAGGTTTCTTCTAGACTCGATGAATTACTTAAATATATATTTTTATTCGAACCATCATCATCTTGATGATTGTCAAAGATTTATATCCAAGCTGATAATAATTTACAAAAGGGTACGGTGCCTGCTATGACAACTAGACGTCAAAACTATGCGGTGCTGAATATAAAGGCTTCGAAAAGAAGCCACCGAGGTCCTCAGGTTGGTTAAATGTGTATTCCCATCATCTTGTGGCCGTGACTTCAATAATTTCATCAGGTAGTGAAACACTTGTTCAGAAGGAATAAACAAGTACTGACATCACAAGTAAAAAATAGCACTCATCATCATCATCACTCCTATGACCGGATGTGGTTATAGGGTACCTACGAAGATGAGCACGTACCCAGCTCCCTTCTTATATTTTGGATACGTTCGAACGGTGTACTGGGTATGACATCCGACAGTAAGGGCTCTGATCAGGAGGTTTAGAGGAGCTTGGTACCACCTCTTAATTGCTGGTGTTTCCAGGTCCACCCTGACCCGGCGTGGTAGCACCTGTTAGGGTCCCAGCTATGGGCAAATAGTTAACCCCAAACAGTGTTAAAAACGTGTAAAAATAGGTTATAATACCAGCAATACATTTTTGTAGAAATAAATATTACCAGAAATAATTTTTTAAATAAAAAATTATTACCAGCAATACATTATTACCAGTAATACTTTTTGGAAAAAATATTACCAGAAATACTTTTGGAAAAAATATTACCAGCAATAAAAATCTTGTCGGCATTTAGTCATGTGTCATCCGTGATACACGCTTAGGCGATCATGTATCTTTCGATACATGATTGACGAGGCAGACTTTTGTTCCCCGCAGTAGGCTGCCATTTCTTTCTGCGGTAGACCAGTTGCCTCCCAAGGCTACAGAACCCCGGTCTGTCCTGCTATTTACCCATAGCTGGGGACAGAAGAAGAGGATTCATACCTTTTCCAAGGGTATTAACACGTAAGGGATTCGATTGGAATTCGAACTCGGCTCTCCGTTTTCTCAATCCAAGTCGCTATCCATTACTCCACCGTGTCTCCCGAAAAGAACCCATTGATATTGATATGCCGTAAAACAAACCAAACCAAACCGTACCAATGTCACAGTGTCTGTGAATGATCTTTCAGTCTACCACACTTAAATAAGAAAGAAGATGGGGTCTACAAAATGGCCGATGTCTTTGATTGAATGCATTTTGTATAGGAAGAGATCTAGAAGTGGAAAAAGGAATAACAAACGGATAGCTAAAATGAATTTGGTCGAGAAACAAAGGAAAAGAGTAAATTTCTACCCTTAATTTAACAAAAAAGAAAGTTATTATTGATATTTTTGTACCTGATTACGGATCAAGGAATCTATGAAAGGATCGATGGTTCAAAACGTTTTCGGCCCCGTGATCAAACGAATAATATAGGAAATAGTTTCACTTCGAACCGAGAAAATCATTTCACCTAACACCTGGAATTTACCTCTCGCTCTTTAACAAAGACGAAGAATACACCCTGATACTGGTCCCTTGTAACCTACTACAATTTGTCACATGTCCCCCAGAGACAAGATAGGTATCGCTTGTCAGCTCTCCCAAATTATCCGAAACAGTATTCTAATGATGTGTTATGGTGCCGTTTGAGTTTTTATGAGATTGCATATAATTAACAGCGTGCGTGTGCACGGATAAAAATGGCACATTAAGATTTTCTGCATATTTCCCAGTTCAACTCGAGGGATATTTTTAAAAAAATGCCAGCGAAAACAACATTTTACTGATAATCATCTGCATTAATTGTTTAATATTAATTAATTAACGTTATTGTCGTAAAGTTCCTTCATTAACACAAATCAAAAAGAATATTTAATAATAATTATTATTTTTGAAAAATCCTTAAAAGTGTAGAAAGAAGACGAGGAAAATTGGAAGAAAAATAAGAGGAAAATAAAAAGAAGGAAAAAATGAAGGAAGAAGAGCAAACTGGATGAAGAAAGAGAAAAAAAGAAAAGGAAGAAAATAGTACGAAGATGGAGAAAAGTGGAAGAAGAAGGAGAAAATTTGAAGAAGAAAATTTGAAGAGGAGGAAACTGAATGAAGAAAGAGAAAAAGGAAAGGAAAACCATACGAGAAGAAGGAGAAAATTGGAAAAAGAAGGAAAAAATTTGAAGATGAAAATCTGAAGAAGAAGAAGAAGAAGAAGAAGAAGAAGAAGAAGAAGAACAATCGGAAAGTGAATGAAGAAAGAGAAAAAAGAAAATGAGGAAAATTGTAAGAAGAAGAAAATTTGAATAGTAAGAAGAAAATTGGAAGAGAAAGAAAAATATTGGAAGAATAATGAGAAATTTTGAAAAAAATAGAAGAAACTCTAAGAAGGAGGAAAAATGTAAGGGGAAGGAGATGAAAATTGGAAGAAGAAGAAGAAGAAGAAGAAGAAGAAGAAGAAGAAGAGGAATAGGAGATTTCCAAGAAAAAGAAGAAAAAATTGGAAAGATAACAATAGGAAAATTGAAGAAGAAACTGGAAGCAGATGAAGAAAATTGAACGACGACGACGAAGAAGAAGAAGGAGAAGAAAAAGAAGAAGAAGAAGAAGAAGAAGAAGAAGAAGAAGAAGAAGAAGAAGAAAAATTGTAATGATAATAATAAGAAAATTGAAGAAGATACAGGAAGCAGATGAAGAAAATTGAACGACGACAACGACGAAGAAGAAGAAGAGGAAGAGGAAGAAGAATTTTGGACGAGAACTTTGAAATAAGGTGAAAGACTACCAGAAAAAATAAATTGAGAAAATAGTTTAATGCTAAAAGAGGAAGAGGAAAAAAAAAGCATAATCATCATCAACGATAGCATAGTAAATAATTATTAATTAGATCGGTTCCTGAATATAGTACTGAGCGTACAGTGTTAAATCACGTTCGCTTCCTCCAGCCTCTGGAATTACACTTACAAGGAGCCGGGGTGGGAAGGCAACATACAAATCACGAAACAAATAGCTAATAATAATTTAAACTTTTTTTAAAAAAAAATATCTAATTATTGGTAAAATAAATAAGCATTAAAACACATTGATTTTTTCTTTTGAGATTTTCATTAATTCTATTTTCCTTTCAGTATTAAACCTGAAATTTCGTTGCTTCGAGACACAAACGTGAAATTATTGTAGTAATAAAACAATTTCATGTTTTTTTTTACGCTTATTTGCCGTTATATATTTGCAATTTCTTTCTTAAATTACTGTCTAAACTGTAACGGTCAACAAGCTGACTGACACTCGATATGAAAGGAATGTAGCATAAGTAAGTATGGAATCTCGTTTAATATATCTAATCAATAAAGAGTTCGTCTCTGCCTCGATATGATATTGATGCGTGTAGAAGAAACAAAGGGAGGTAATTAGGGAATGAATGAAAACTAATTGGCTGAGATAAGAAAAAGGAAAACAACGAATGATTTATGCTTAGTTATTTACAGCTCTATTAAAGAGCAAAAATATATCAGTGTTAATTTGTAGTAGTAGTAGTACTAGTAGTAGTAGTGATATGGCGGTGGTGGTGGTATGAGTAATACCAATACAGATTTATTGAAATCATATTAATGAAATTATTATTAATAATAATAATTAAATGTGCTTACTTATTGACATGGCAATCTCTGCAAATTGTAATGTATCTGAAGATTTTCAAAAAACTATCGAAAATACTAGGATCTTGAAGAGGAAATCTCAAGAATGTGATACATGAGGATATTAATAATTCCAGTTGTAGTTGGAGCACTCAGATCGATTGGGAAAGGTTCCAATAAACATACTGAAGGGATTCCTGGTAGCCCATGCTAAAAGAAGATTCTACTCAAAAACATAGCTTACATGATTTTAGTATTTTTTTGTTGTTGTTTTGTTTTGTATCAGTGGAAGATGTCATGAACATTTTTCTGATTTTAGTCTCTGGTTGGGGCCCGGGCATGTGTATATAACAAATATCAAAAAGAAAATAATGATACTAATAATATTAATAATACATTTAAATAAAATATCTATAATAAACATGAGTATTAAGCTCTGTTATATGGCTGCAAGCATTGCGTATTTCATTCCTCTGAAGTGGTCGATGTTCAAGGCTAGAATTTTAAATCATGATCTTCCCGTAACCGAATTTTGCAACTCCAATCTTACCATTAACCTGAAACCTCGTCACGTCAGCTCGAGACATTAAAATGGACGTCTAAACTGTCAGCTGTATACAACCACTTTACCAGATCAATGACATTTATCACCAAGGTTATTACTTATATCTGTCTATATTTCGGAGATGAGGCATTGTAATAACTTACATTATTTACATTATTCGGACTGTCGCTAGACCTATCTCCAGTAGACTTCCAGCGCCTGGCGCTCCAGCCAGATCTAAGAAACTTCACGCTCCAGTCATCCTTGCCAACGATATGCAGTAAACTCTCTTTTTTTTTTATGACAACGCCATCCAGCGAGCACAAAATTGTCATTGACAGGACAACGCTCTCCAGCGAACACAGAAATGACCTTCTTAGGACAACGCTCTTAAGCGAAGACTAAACTGTCATTCTCAGGACAACGCTCTCAAGCGACCACGAAACTTTCCTGCTCAGATCAACGATCTTCAACGAACAAGAAATTGTCATGCTCAGGACAACGGTCTCAAGCGAACACGAATCTGTCGTTCACAGGACAACGCTCTCAAACTGCCACAAAACTGTTGAGTTGTTGGGAGTGTACCCGCGTGTGTGTATTCGAATAAAGACAAACACAGTTTGTAGGGATAAATACTGGTATATTTGTAAGAGGTAATTAACAACAGAGTGATTAGTAATAAGGAACGCCGGTTAGTAAGTAACAATAACAAAAGTCTACAGTCCAACGGTATGTAATGGTAACCTGATCCTTCACACTACACAACTACTCTCTCGAGCACTGACTTATATCGTAGAGGGATAAGTTCATTATCAGTCAGAAAGTGGGTGCGCCCCAACAAAAACTACCCTTCTCAGGACAACACTGTCCAGCGACCATGAAAATACCATTCACAAGTCAACGCTTTCAAGCGAACAGAAAAGATGTCCTTCTCAGGACTTCTCGATCACGTAACTATCCTTCTTATCCCAACGCTCTCCATTGACCAAGAAAAAATTCTCGGAAAATGATCTCCAGCGTCTACGAAATTTTCCTCAGGACAAAGCTCTCCGGCGGACATGTAACTACGCTACTCAGCAGAACAACGAAGCTTTACTTCCTAAGACAACTCTCTCCAACGAACACAAAACTGTCCTTCTCAGAAAGGCGCTCTGCAGCTAGAACAAAACTGTCCTTCTCAGGGCAACACTCTCCAGTGACCACCAAACTGTCCTTCTCGAGACAACGCTCTATAGCGACCACGTAAGTATCCTTCTAAGGACAACGCACTCCAGTGACCATAAAACCGTCCTTTATGTGTGGACGCTCTTCAGCGACCACGAAACTGTCCTTCTAAGGACAACGCTCTATAACGCCCTCATAACTATAATTATGAGGACAACGCTCTCAACTGACCTCGAAACTGTCCTTCACAGGAAAACGCTCACCAGTGAACATAAAACTGTACTTCTCAGACCAACGCTCTCAATCGGCAACGAAATTGTCCTTCTCAAGACAACGCTCTATAGCGATCACGAAACTGTCCTTCTCGGGACAACAATCTATAGCAACCACGTAAGTATCCTTCTCACGACAACGCTCTCCAGTGAAAACGAAACTGTCCTTCTCGGACAATGATCTCCACTGATTATGAAACCGTCCAGCACAACACTCTACAGTGACCACGAAACTGACCTTCTCAGGACAACGATCTCTAGCGACCACGATATTGTCCTTCTCTGTACAACCCTCTCCAGCGATCATGAAGCGGCCCTTCTCAGCAGAACGCTCTCCGGCGTCCTTGAAACTGTCATTAGGACAAAGCTCTCCAGCTACCATGAAACTGTGCTTCTCAGGACAACGCCCTTCAGCAACCATGTAACTGTCCATCACAGCACAACGCTATCGATCGAACACGAACCAGTCCTTCGCAGCTCAACGGTCTCTAGCAAACTGTCCTACTCAGAAAAACGCTCTCTAGCTTTCCCTCGAAACTGTCTTCAAGTCAACGCGCTTCAGAGACCACGAAACAGTCCTTCTCATGATATCCCTCTCCAGCAACCACGAAGCAGTCCATTTCATGACAAACGTTTCGAGCGACCACGAAACTGTCCTTCTTGGGTTGACGCTCTTCAGCGACCACGGAACAATCCTTCTGAGAACAACGCTTTCCGGTGACCACGAAACTGCCCTTCTCAACACAATGCTCTCCATGACCACGAAACTGTCATTCTCAACACATCGCTCTCCAGCGACCTCGAAACTGTCCTCACGACAACGCTCTCCAGTGATCATGAATCTTTTCGTCTCATAAAAATTCTCTCCAGAAACTGTCCTTCTCAGGTCAGAGCTCTCAATCGACTTTGAAACTGTCCTTCTCAGAGCAACGCTCTCAAGCGACCACGAAACTGTCTTTCTCAGGTCAATGCTCTCAAGCGACTTCGAAACTGTCCTCAGAGAAATGCTGTCCAGCAATCAGGAAACTGCCCTTCTCAGGACAACGCTCTCAAGCGACCAGGAAACTCCTAAACTGTCCTTAGAGCAACACTGTCCCGCAACCGGGAATCTATCCTTCTCAGGTCAACGCTATCAAGCGACCACGAAAATGTCCTTCTCAGATCAAGCGATTTCGAAACTGTCTTTCTCAGGACAACGCTCTCCAGCGACCAGGAAAATGGCCTTCTGAAGACAACGCTCTCCAGCGACAACGAAACTCTCCTTCTCAGGTCAACGCTGTTCTCACATTCTACATGAGCTTGCAAAGTTATGTTTTGCCTAGTTCACTGTAATATTACTTTTGTTAATGTATTTTTGTTTTACAAAATTAAATTTAGTAGATAGATAGATAGATAGATAGATAGATAGATAGATAGATAGATATACTCAAGTTTTCGTTTTTCTCATTGTTGTCTTCAGTCATTTAATATGTGTTTACAGGTCAATATATCCCTCGCAAATCTTAATACTTACTTACTCTTACTCTCTCTCTTCAGTCTGTTTATTTTTCTCTCACTGATAGGCTTGGTCATCCATTGTTACTTTTACAAGGCAACAAAGCACAAGTATAAATAACTTACTGGTGACCACTACCGAATATAAGATTGTAAAGTTTAAATTATATGAAATAATTTTACGACACAATGTTATTTTATTACATTATCGACCGAAGTTGAGATCAGCGTTACCATGAATTCCGTAACCTCTTCATGGATTTATACTACGTACTTCTGTAAGGTTTTAATTCGGAGTTGACCTAGACTAGTTGTCAACCATAATTATAAAATCTGCTATTCAACCGGGAGAGGAAGACATGAATTTATACCTATCCTAAGAGTTTGGTTTGGTTTTCTTTGTTTTACAACATATCAACCTCTATGGGTTATTTAATGCCGACAAAATTTTTATTTTTGTCAAAAATGTATTGCTGGTAATATTTTTTCGTTGAAAAATCTATTTCTGGTAATATTTTTTTCCAAAAACAGTAAGATATCCTTTGTACTTACATGAGAAACAATATATTACTAGGTTTATATAAAAAAATAATAGTTTACTAAATCAGTGAAATTAAGTAGCTATTTTTGCCGTCATTGTCATAAATTTTACTTAAATAATATTTAAATATAAAAAAAAATTGTAACCTAATAATTTACATATACTTGATATGAAAATAATTCTACATACTGTAAGGGATTCTAATTACATTTAATTGTTCTTAAAAGAAATATAGTATATTAAAAATTAAAAATTAAATGTGAAAATATTTCAAATCGTAGTTAAATAAAACGTATTCTAAACTAAACACCCCCCCCCCAAAAAATCTTTAAATATACAAATAGAAAACAAAGCCGTAAGAATTTTTGCCGTTAACAATAAAATTTTTAAAAATTCAGACATGCATTTAACGGATGTTAGATTTCACTGAAAAATACATCCCTACCCCCTACCAAGACGTAACTAATAACTGATACATCAAAATACAGACATGATGAACACGCAGACACCCCTTGTCTAGTGGAAGTGGATTTATCTGTAACCTTGGAAACGTGAATTATGATTTTAGCCGTGTCTTCAAAACACAGTAATTTTAAAAGTTACTCCAAAATTCGCTTGAGGATGAAATGGAACTAATGTCTTTAATTTAATTACAAAATTAAATACGGGGCTTTTAGCTTCCATTTTTGAAACATGGTTAGAACTGTGTAGAGAAAAAACATATTTTAAATCAATTAATTTATATATATATATATATATATATATATATATATATATATATATTTCTGGTAATAATCTTTTTTCTTCAAACCTTTATTGCTGGTAAACATATTTTTACACTTTGGCAGTGTTTGACCGCAGTTTGGAGGCTAACTATATGCGCATAACAAGTGCTACGACGCCTGGCTCAGGGTGGACCTGGGAACACCAGCAATTAAAAGGTGGTTCCATGCTCCTCAAAACTTCCCGATCAGAGGACTTGCTGTTGGACGTAGTTTATCATCTTACCCAGCACGCGGATGTAGTTTATCGTCTTACCCAGGACGAACCTATCGCAAGAGTATTTTGAGAAGGTAAACGTAATGACGTCGAGGGAAATTAGAACTCGACTCGTCATTTTTTTTCCCATTTTGTGTCCCTAACAACTGCTCTATCTGCACATCTTTAATTAGTATAAACGAAACAACGGGAAAATAACCTGTTGGTCTAGAGGCAGGAAATTTACCTGTTTACATGCTCCGCAGTTGCCACCCTTACTGGCTGGCGCTTTTGCCTGTAGATGCACGCAATTGCGAAACGTTGCATCGGTCAATGCTTAACCATATTATTACGGTATCTAGGGAGGTTAGATTATAATTATAAACTAGGAAAGTTGATTCACTGTGTCATTCTAGGGATTTTTCTCGACAGAATCTATCTTACAAATTTATAAATCTACCATCCATCCATGCAATGAATATTGCTGTCAACTGATCTGGTGTTTATGCTCTGTATTTAGAGATTCTTGATAAAATCTAAAGAGGAATCTGCTATGTTGTCGGTCCTAAACTGGCATCTCGACTTCGGTCACGTCCTCCACTGCTGTAGCGTAGTTTCCCTTTGCATTTTTTTGGATTTCTTCATTGATACCAGGACTTTATGAATTCAAACGCAGTACCAGATTGGCACATCGGTCTCATCATTTTACATTGGAAAGGGCTAAATATAATCGTAAATTCTATGCTAATAGTGTATTGTCTTGCACTTTTCTCTTGTGGATCCTTTTTCTGACATCTTGCTTTCCAGTCAACTGTGATCGTCAAAAATCTAAGTGCAATATCAATCATTATCTTCTGATCTCTTAATTCTTATTGTTCTATCTCCGTATAATGTTTTTCTTTCTCTCATATACTTTCAAACCCAACCCTTGTCTTAGTGGCTTTATTGCCTTTCTTGGAGAAAAATGATTAATGATATATCCTACTAGATGTGCGATAAATAAATATTTTATTTTGGGGTGGTCTTTTTTTTTATTTAAATCGAAATTACAGTTTATTATTTCATTTATTTATGTTGATTTAAATTTCAAAGATAATAACTCATATCTGTGCTTGTTTCTCTGTCAAAGTTATCTTAGAGATAAATTTCGTCTAAATAAACAATGAAACGAAGGTTGAATAAGTGAGACGTGCTTCAGAACGAGTAGTAAACAATCTGTAGTCTAGCATTGTTAAAAAAAATATGTCGGGTTTATTTTCGAATATCCAGCGAGGATCTGAATATGTCGGTGCATTCTGGCGAGAATCAATGCCGTTTCCTGGCAGTCAGAACGTATTTGCCTAAACGCACTTTGTTCTCGAGGCCAGTTTTGTTCGTAGCAATGTCGTCCCCTCACTTGGCAAGAGTTCAAGTGCATACTCAGCGTTATGGGAGTCGTTGTAGTTACAACATAGTAAATTTGTTTCTTTCTTTAATAAGGATACTAAGTAACTTGTCCGTAATTACGAGGGGATCATATTAACAAAACGTAGACAAAACTTGTCTATATTATTTAATGAGATGTCTTTATGAAATCATGCTGCCTAAATAAACGCAACACACACAACACACACACACACACACACACACACACACACACACACACACACATATATATATATATATATATATATATATATATATATATATATCGTTAATGGCTGGCCACTCGTATTCGAGGATACCGGTCTACTAGGGCAGTTAGTTAATCCCTATTGCAGACACTTGCACAGGCGCATTTTGAGTTTGTTTAGCACCCACAGAACCGACCTAAGGTCTATACTGAAACTATGCTGGGCGGGACTTAGTTACAGTTTCTAGGAGAAAAGCGTGATTTCTACCGTGATCAACAATCTGAAAAAGGCCAGCGCGCTCAATTCCTTGGTTACGATGACTTGTGACACACACACACACACACACACACATATATATATATATATATATTTTCATATGCCCTAGTCGACGAATGGGTTTATAAGGCGAACATACGCCGACCAGAAGATATATACATTCTCACACCTGTGGAGAGATACAGGCTATCTCTCTCAGATCGTGACAATGGACAATTGGTAAACAAAAATATATTTTAAGAACATTGTTTGATTAGGATAATCGAACAGTAATCTTTTCCCAGGTTCGTTTCGGTTTCAACACGAATACTGATCCACAATTCAAGGATGAGCGATAAGGCTTAGCGAATTTTGATATAAGAACTTTAATATGTACAAATATACAAAATATTAAAATAAAAGAAAATATAAGCATGAGTAAAAATATCCGACAACCAGATCTCAAGACTTACGTTGGGATATCAAAATTCACCTAACTCCAAATGGATTCGACTGAACCCGAACATACAAAAATATAAGTATGAATTATTACGAATGCAGAAATCAACGCATACACAAAAGAGATGGGATAGGAGTTACAATTATTATTTTGACATGTGGAAAGGTGTTTGTAAGAACATAATATTCATGGATGTATGTGTATCTTTCTAATACGGGTCCAAAATATATGATTAATTAGCTTTTATATTCAGTTCTCTTTTTTTATCATTGTTCTTTCTTTTCTTTTCTTGACACAAATACGATTTCACACACTGTCCGGCTGTAACAGAGATATACACTTTCTTCCTCTCTCTGTTTTTCCTTTTTTCTTTCCTTCTTTCTTTTTCTGTATACAGCTCAGTTTTCAAACCCAACTCACTGCAACAGGGATATACACTTTCTTCCTCTCTTGGGTTTTCTTCTTTCTTTCTTTCTTTCTTTCTTTCTTTACACAATTCAACTTGTAACAGAGATATATACTTTCTTCCTCTCTGGTTTTCCTTTTTCTTTAAACGCAGGCTGTATTCTCAGCGTACCAATTTCTCTGCGTCTTCAATTTGAAGTTATCGAACAGGAATACTTGTTCTTATATTTCTTGTCCGGAGTTGCCTGGGACGAATCGGACAAGTTCCATCATTATCAAATGAGTCTTATCTTTCCGTTCATAAATTATCAGCGCCTCGATTTCAGGTCTTGCTCCTTCAAAGTCAAGACAGCAACTGACTCCCAAGTAAATTTCTGACTGTCACGTGTCTTGCGTTTTGGCGCGAATTCCAGCTTACATCAGTCCCCTGACTAGCTTCTGTCTAGACATTTGTTGCTACTGGTAATTGGGTCAGTCAACCTCTTGACTTGCTTTCCCAAAATGTCATAAGACTTCCACGTGACCTCTTTCTGTTGCTAGGCGGAAATTAACCTTAATATATGCGTGTATGCGTGTTTATGCTATCTGCGTCCGTCACAATATATATATATATATATATATATATATATATATTATTGTTTGTGTGAGTGAGACTATGGGCGCGTGTGTGTGTAAAGGGGAGAGACAGGTTTTTTTTTATGTGTGGACAAACCTTAAAATTTTCGCGAAAGAAAATAATCGTATTTTATTGTTGAATTTATACACTGTTCTGAAAATAAAACAAAGAAAATTACTTTTAATTGTGATGAAAACGCTGATTACTGTTATTTCTTTCGTTCAGCTCACGTCCCAAACTTCTTCCTGTGTTAGACGATCGAGGTTATTGGTCAAATCTGTCTGAAGTGCGAAAGCTTCAAGTAAACATCAAGTACGCTTAGACATGAGTTGGCTTTTGTTTAACTGATAAACTTACTACATATCATGACAATATATATATATATATGAATGTCTGTACACGCCTAACAGGCACATACGATACCATCTATCTATCTATCTATCTATCTATCTATCTATATATATATATATATATATATATATATATATATATATCTGTGTGTGTCTGTGTGTTTCGATAAATATAGTAAAGAAGTGCTAGAATTATCTTTTAATAACTGATAGTTGCTAGTCAGTTCTACGAAAGTCGGAAAATATATATATATATATATATATATATATATATATATATATATATATATATATATATACTAGCAGCATTACCTGTCGTTGCCTGGGTTTATTCAAAATCGATCACGAACCTCATCCAATCTGTAAAGTTAAAATAAAGAAGATTTTTCTTTAGTGCCTCTTATCTATATGGCGAAAAATTATGACATGAAGTGTGAAAACATTTATAACAGGAGAAAGTTGTTTTTTACAGAAGCACAGAAGATACAAAAAAATTGTCAGTAAAGGAAGAGTACATTAATCGCAACTGATCTTCGAAAATTGTTGAGGAGAAATGCTTTGTTGACAGCTTTTGCTCAAACTACATCGAATGAACAACATGCATTGGAAAGAGAAGAAATTCAATAAAGACTTCTCCTATTACCCGTGCCAAGGCTAAAAACCAACGTTCACAAAGACTGTATAAAATTGTTCTTTGCCCCTCAGTTTCGACAGCTCGAGTAGCAGTGGTTCTGGCAGCGTTCCTTCCTCGTCTAGTTAAGATTAGTTTCTGCTGACCTTGCATTAGCAGTACGAATAGCATTTTATGTCAGTCTAATTTGAGTTTCTTGCTGCGAAGCGTTTCTTCTCCTTGCTTTCATGCGTTTGGCTGTAGTAGTAGCACGTCCAAGTGAAGGATTTCGTTTTCTTGGCATTACTGTCAGGCTGTAGTTGGAGGGTTTTGGCTAAGCTTTTTGAATAACAACGAAGTAATCAATTAAAAAGCAAGAATATTATACACATTAATGGAAATATTGCCACAATAAATTTAATGTAAGTTTATAAGGGAGACCACGGAAACGTGGTAAACAATTATAAGCATGCTCGAAAAATTAAGATTTATCTAAAAATAGACTACCAAGAAAACGTTCTAGTGATAGAAATAAAAATTAACGTGCAGCTAGAAACCTACTCACTATGAATGTTAGAACGTACACGCTAAATTTAGCATAATTATAATTGAATCGAAAGAGGGTCTTTACATTATTATAAGTGCATTTTTCAGAATAAAACTGACAAAATTTTAGGGTTCAAGTTTCCAAATATATGTGTTAGTAAAGTTATTTAAACGTTGATTAGAAGATGATAAATACATAATTAAAAATTGGCATTTACGCTTAAACTTTTTTAATAATATGATTTTCACAAATTTAAATTTAAATTAGCAAAAATTCAAAATATACATTCATGATGGCAGCCTACCTTTTTTCTGGATGACAACTTTGATGAGAATGAGATTTTTTGCATTTATTTCATCACATAGCACTAATGAACACTAACCGTGAAGCAAAATCGGCACTACATAACTCGATCGATCATTGCACGTGGAGCAAAATCAATTGTACAAACTACACATCTCGATCGATCTCGCACACGCGTCTTATACCTACGTGCACTTCTCTCATCGGTGCACACTTTCGTTTGCACTTATTCTTTTTTTCTTAATGAAGGATATAATTTTTGCCGTCAAGTTAATGCAAACTAAACTATTTCAGTACCAAAACGGGAAATCCAAGGGAAAAACTGATATTTTTCATAATGTATTTATGACACATGGGTTGTCAGTTTTGATTTTGAGTTGATTCATCTAAACACAAATTATGTGCAAATTTTCATCGGAATGCTGCTAACTACTACAATTGAAAGACTAATGGAGCAGCAAAGAGTTCATGGGTCATCTTGGGGGCCCCTTATGTAGTTTTCAAAATCTGATAATCGTTTTTGATTCATTTTAAGATTGTAACATACGTGTAATATTCCGTCGAAATCGAGGCCATATGAAAATTTGGGGGTCCCTTTGGTTCACCCTAGGGGTCCAAAATCTCGAGCCAAAGGACATAATAGACTAATAGTAATTGAAATAATAAAGCACATCTTTTTAAGTTTTCTATTTAATAGACTTTATGGCTAAGGCTGTAGACTTGTTGTTTCCTTGCTGGTCCCCTACCTCGTGGGGGTCCCAGTGTTGATTTGCAGTAAATTCCAAGTGACTACTTCAGTTACTCGATATAATCTCAATATGTACTGAAATTCTCGTTGAAATTAAAGAATACTGCTACAAAATACACTTGAAAAGCAATTGAGGCATCAAGGGGGTTTATAGGGTCATCCTGGGGGACCCCTCATGCATTTAAAAAATCTGACAACCGATTTCTATCTAAATTGTAAGAGCGTAACAAACATGCAAAATTTCATCAAAATCGAAGCAATTCGAATTTTTTTGGATCCCTTTGAAGCACCATGGTGGTCCCAGTGTCGAAAGAAACGAAAATCAATATAGCGTATAATAAGCGTGACAGTAAGTTGTATACACTTATCAAGTTTCATTAAAATCGGCCTTAGGATTTAGACTTCAAGTCTGAAAGTTTAAAAATAATCAAACTAACGGAAATTCTCATTTAAACATTATATTTATCGATTATCGGCTATTGATCTTTGAAAAATGACTATTTTTTTGCCCAGACACACTCAGTATCGAGTACAATCAATGTTCCAAATTTGGTGGAAATATGCCTTATGGTTCTCGAGTAGTTCGCGAACACACACACACATACACACACACATAGTCAGTTTTATATACATATATATATATATATATATATATATATATATATATATATATATATATATGTATAGATATAATTAAAGGGACACATATTTCATTTAAATATCTACTTCTTCTATATATAAATGAGAAAATTCCTGTGTACGTCTTTTCAATCAAGTGGACACAACTCTCGAACTTTTAAAAATCTCATCTCCACCTTCCGTATAATAAATGCGAAAATGTTTGTGGAATCACACTTTTTAATTAAAGAGATACAACTCTATAACCTTTAAATATCTCATTTTCTATATAAATGTGAATTTTAGTGTACCATTGCGCCAATCCTTTTTCAACTGTACTCCTAAAGACCGTAGACTAACATATAATGCATTTTTCGAATCAGGCTGACCCCGTGAGCAAATTTAAAATCAGGGCCGGATCTGCAATACTGAAAGTTTGGACTCCCAAATTTTCATTATTGCGATTGTTTTCGGCGATATTTTTTATGCGATTTTTTGCGACAAATTCTTTTGTATGATAATAGTTTTTATAACTTGGAAATACATTTTGGCAATAATCGAAATTAATTGCGAAATCCGGCGAAAGTCACATATGAAATAAAAATAATTGTTTATACGGAAAGCACGGAATTGCGTACATCAAATTGTCTTTATATTAAATGGCGACAGAAGAATTATCGTTGATATTTTAAAAGGTAAGCTGAAATATTAATGCAATACTTAAATAAAGAAATTAAATTTCAGTTCTATAGTTTATTGTTGCCTATTGCATACAGCAGAAGTATGCGTCGCAAATAAAAATCTCCGCCAACAGAGGACCAGATTGCAATAAAAAAAGAGAAGGCTGTATCGAGGAAAAGAAAGTCCCGTGCAAATGAAAACCCAGTTACAACAGCCGCCATGAGAGATTCCAATGCTGAGAATATGCAAAGAGAGAATCATGAACTCCTGACCAAGCCAAATGTACAACAAAAAGCTCTGCGCAGGAGCTAGCTTAAATGCCTCCCAAAAGGAAAGTTTTATGTTAATATATATATATATATATATATATATATATATATATAAATTCATGAATCATTCATACAATAAAACAAATATAGAGTTTAATGATTTAAATGGCGAGAATACATCTTCGCAAACAATATAAATAAGATTCACCAACCCCGAACTTGTATATGAACGATATGATCCCCGTTTATAAATTCCAGTTTCATAAGGTCTTTTTAATTTTTACAAGCTTTCGTCTGTTCCTACAGACATCATCAGGTATGGAAGTAGATTTTGTTCTTGTTTTTACTTCTCGGTAATAAGAGGACAACTAAAATATAGATGTAATCCGAAAAAATGCTATGAGAAATGTGTTATTGTTTTGGAACGTGCGGTGGCAACGCTGAGTTTGAATTTTAAATTTTAAGGTTGTGCGTTTTTGTACAAATATAGCAATAAGAGAATTCTTTTGTACTGGTGAGGTTTCCGTCAATGTGGCATGAACTATATTGTTCAATAATTACAGGAATGTCACACTTATTGTCCGAAAGTTGCACGTTGGATCAGTTATTTTAATTTCAATTATAGGTGCAATTATAATTTATAAATTCATGAATCATTCATACAATAAAACAAATATATATATATATGTAATAAATGACTTTAAAGTTGAAACACTGGTTTGTTTACGATCAATGAAGTTAAGACCCAGCTTTCCCTGACGATCCGCTTAGGTGAAATCTTGGTAGGTTTGTCTGGCTCTCTAGGTTTGACTAGGTCTGCTCTACTTCGTATTGAGCGCTTTTTTAGTTAGTTGATTACTTGTATCGGGTTTTTTTTCTTTGGGCTTTGGACCTGTATGTTGTACGATTATTTTCGACCATTTTTTTCCTTCGAAATTGATTTGAATATTAGCAAATCAAGAAACCGAAGGTTTTCCGAGACGAGTGTAGCTTTTTATATATATATATATATATATATATATATATATAGTCTCAGCCATATTCTCTTTTCTTAAGCTTTTTTTAATAGGCTGTCATGATCTTTCGTTGGACGTAGGCTTTCCCTAGATTCATGCTGATGAATGGGCCATAACACTACTACGCATATCCAATGAGCTTTGGTAGGGGTGGATGTGACTCTTTTGGGCGATCATGTCTCTTTCGAATCATGATCGCCCAAGAGTATTTGCGTAAGGTAGTGTTTCTCAAACGATTCAGAGCACCCCATAGGCGAGGTGGAAGAGGATAGCAGGTGAGGCGGAATAATTGAAAGACAATGAAAATTTAGAAACAGTTGTAAAAAAATTCATATGCGAAAAATAAAGACGGTTTCAAAATTAAAAATATTATTATGGATAACTTTAAATTGCATGCGTGAGTCCCAATATAAACAGTTATAAATAATTATGGACCGATTTTATCACAATAGACTCGTCCAGGCCTATATTAAGTAGGCGACATAACACTCTAGAGAGAGACGGAGAGACAGTGAGAGCCGCGTACGACTACCAGTATTGGACACTAACATATAGTAAGCTCCGCTTACACTATCTCAGTAACCTGTTGTTAATATATCTTACATCTAATCCGTGTTTCGTGTTTTCCTTCTGTGGTCCCAACTTTGGCCCCACATCAATTACGAATATAGTAATTAGGGTTTGAAATTTGGTGGAAAGAATTATCAATGATAATGTTTTGACTTCGTATCTGCAGTTATCGCCTTTTAAACATCTCTATTTGTTTTTATTTTTTAATATACTCTATATCACATAAAAGTTGATGAGGCGCCAGCAAATTTTCATTCTGAAAATCTGTCACAGAGGAAAAAAAATGTAATTGAGAAGTGACGTAAAAAAAAATGTGACGACCCCGACTGGTATTCGGGTTCGTTATATTCAGTTCCGGTTTCCCATCCCAAAGTCACCATCCATTATACCAACCTCTCATTCAAGCTTACAGTACCACCTGGTATTCCCAAGCGGTCACTCCCACTAATTAATGACCAGGCTTGACGCTACTTAACTTTGGTGTTTCAACGTCAGATGTTTAATTCGAACTTTGCATGCTAAACATGTTTAAAACGATAAATATAAGTCTTGGATGACAATAGATAGAACCAAATTTACTAACATCAAGTGAATATTGGTTCACTGTATTGTGCCAGACAGTTTCCCCCAGAATCTTTGCTCATAGATTTGTAAGTATAGCATTCATCGATGCATTGAATATTGCTACTTTGTATGTTCTGTTCTGTATCAAGAGATTCTTGATAAAATCCAAAGAAGAATCAGCAATGTTATTGGTCCTGACCTGGCATCTCGGCTTCAGTCATTTTCCCACCGCCGTAACGTAACTGTGTTTTTCTATAAACACTTTCATAGTAATTCTTCTGATGAACTTACCTTTTTGATTTTCTTTTTTGTTTAGTTTCTTGTATATACATTATATTCATTTATTTATTAAAGACATTTTTATGTTTAACGTTCTTTTTATAGCTACAAGAACGTTAAACATAAAAATGTCTTTAATAAATAAATTGTCGGACTTTGTCCATTTCTTAATATATTATATTCATTGTAAATATTCATTGGGGTTTCTTTTTTAAATGTTATTTTATTTCCCACCCCACTGAGAAATTATACACTAGTTAGAGACTTCGCGGTATTATGGTGGCTCTAGTAAGAATGGTTAGTAAGTTGTTTTCGTGTAAGGAATACTATTGTATGTTTGGGTCAGTAATTGTTGCTAGCTAAGTTTAAGATAAAACTAACGGAAGATCAGCTTTCCCCTATCATCCCTCTTGACATTGTGGCATATATTTTTATTACGCAAAATAAATATTGCTTTCCTCTTTGGTACCTCGACTTTACGAATTTAAACGCGTTACTAGATTGGCAGATAGGTCTCATCATTTTTACAGTTGAATTTGCTAGATGAAACCGTAAGTTCTATGCTAACAGTTTCTTCACTCGCATTCCTCACTTGCTGAACTCTCTTCCGGCTTGCTTCTTTGAGTTCCAGTCAATTTTGATCTTCAAAAATTGAAGAGGAACGTAAATTGTCATCTTCTGTCTCCTTAATACCTGATCTGTTATCCCTCTCTCTCTTTATCTTTTGCTCTCTCAACCACTTGTATTTTAGACGTTTTATCGCCTTGCTTGGAATGAATAGTTAAAAAAAAATGCAGCAGACTTTCACAAACGCAAATATACATTTTCAAAACGCTCTATTAAAAATTATTTTGCAACGTATTTTTTTACATCTGTATTTTGTAAATATTAGAAATCATTTTTTTCTTATTCTTTTTTTTATGTTATCATTGCTGCTTAATGAATGCGATAGCAAAATAATCATCAGTTTAATTGTATCTTGTACATAATATTCTCAAGGCAACTTAAGAAAGAAACTATTAATCATAAGCAGTCATAACAGGTTCAATATAATAGGGCCGAATTGAATAGACTGTTAAATCGTTTCGCCTATATTTCTAAGATGAGGTAATATAATTATTTACACTGTTTACATTGATTAGAATGTTGTCTTCAGCTTCGTTGCCATATTTACGTTGTACGCTCCGGCCTTCTTCAGTTGATTGACGCTTTATTTCGTCCACTAGGATAGATTTTTTTTCTAGTTCCACGTGACATACATTTTCCAGATCACCCAGTTATCTCCCTTTAAAACAATTCTTCAAATGTTTTGTTCATCTCTGCCTTAGCAAGGTATTGAACTCACAAAAATGTGGGTCTTTGAAAGTGGGTACTTCTCCGTGGTGTTATGGTTGGCAAAATTGTCTCACAAGATCAAATTCCTGGGTATGATGATTAACTACATCCAGCAGCAAGGATACTGATCAAGAGATTAAGGGAATTGAGAAGTGTGCAAACACAACTCAATTGCTGTTGTTACCAGGTTCACTATCATATGAGGTGCTAGCAGGTGTTAACTTGACCACAACTTTCTATTCTTTGTAGCAATGTTTATCTCCTTACCATCAATTCCAGTCTCTGTTCCGCTTGGGATTTACACAAACTCATTAGATTAGTTAATCGATGTTATCACCTGTCCCTCTTGTATTCAATATATTCTGTGAGTATCAAATTCTCCAAACACTCTTTCCTTATTATGTTTTTATGAAATTTCAACTATCTGTTTCTGATTTTAAGTATGTCCTTTCTGTTTTAATCTCAGGGATTCTTTATGCGGTGGACTGGTGAAAAACCAAGACTCTATCTGTCATACTATTTAACCCATATCTAGGAGGAGAAGAGGTGGATCTTCATACCTTTCCCAAGGTTATTTGCGCATAAGTGACAAACCTGATTTTAATTTGAAACCGGCTCTCTGATTTATCATGCGGAGCCGTTATATATTAAACCGCATCGCATATCAAGGGGTTATCGGAAAAGAGTCAAGGGATCTACAATCCATACAACAATGTTAAGAAGCAGCTCAGATCAACGCAGAAATCTCTGCTGGGTAAAACCTAATACGAAAGAGAACATGGCCAAGAAGTGTGTGTACCAAATTATCAGCCGAATTTTTAATCCGCTATTCGTTATCATAGATTAGGACTGATCTTCTACAATTTAAAATAAGGTTAATTTCATCCTTCGAAATGTCTAAATAAACTTCAGCAAATTCCAATGCTAATTGGAAAATTTCTTTAGCGATAAAGCGATAAAAATCCACGATGTTGAATTGGATGAAAGTACATTTCCTTTTGTCTTCAATATTCTTGAACCAATCAATCACATTAGAAGTACCAGTCCATTGTACAAGATCAAGTTGATTTTTTATTTGTAGGTTGACGCATTCGAAGATCACTTTACTTATTCTACCAATCTCCAATTTAGTTGGATTAATAATTCTAGTGGGCAATTTACATTGAAATACAAGTTTGTGATCTTTTAATAACACATAAGCCTCCTTAGTAGTGAGTTTAGCTACCCTATCACTGATTTTCAATTTGTCAGTGATTTGTTTAGATGAAGAGTTGATAGTATTAACACAATTAGAATTGTCAATGTTAACTTTTTTCTTTATAGTTTTTCATTAAATTTTTCTTTATCAAAGCTTTGTACTTCTTAGGATTCACTTTATAGAAATTTGAAAGTTTTATTTGATTTTACAAAAATCAGATTTGAATCATTTATATCCCGAATCAACATGTCCAAGGTGATATTGTTGATAATATCAAATAAATTTCTCTCCAAGTTGTGTAGTTTGTCAATGAGAGGTGCAGTATTCAGATTTTTAAATCCATACACATCCTTTGTTTTGGAAACTCCCCGGTCTTTAATGAAAAAATACAACTTCCAGCTCATCCTTCGAATAAAATACGCCTCCCATCTCATCCTTCGTATAAATATGTAAAAAGAAGTGATGTTTCATAAGTTGTGCTTTTAAATAAAATCCTTTATTACCACCTGATGAGATGTCTAAATTAGACATCGAAACAAATATGCATTTCTATCGTGATAAATTCATGTTTCAATGTAACAGTTTATAATACATATATATATATATATATATATATATATATATATATTATCGCTTGAAAATAAAACAGAACTAGGGACTTTAATTTAATTCTGTAATTGAATTTGATGTTTTTAGCTTCTGTTTTTGAAACATGGTAATTCCTCTGTAGCGATGGAACCATATTTTTAAATAAGTAAATTTATAATATATATATATATATATATATATATATATATATATATATATATAGTACAGGTAATAAATACGTTGGCATATAATCCACGTGTTTCCTAGTAATATAAAATATTAAAACTGATCCACAAAAAGAGCTCAATGTATTTATTATAACAGAGCCAATAAACAGTATTACACGACAAAATCAGAAAATTACCTCATGTAATATATCTATTTCAACCGACGAAAATTACGTCAGTTTTATTTAACCCCGGTGTACAGTATCTGTACACCGGGTTTGAATAATATATATATGTTCTGTATGGCTTTCTATGGTCCCCCTCCAAAAAAAAAATTCTATTCTAACAGTTGATCTGTTTCTTTTGTACATAATTCATTTTATTTATGTTTACCTTTAAACGAATTACATGCACCTTTCTATATAGTGGTAGTGATTGCTACAGTAACATACAACACAGGCGCGTGTATCTCCAAAGAATAAACATAAACGAAGTTGTAATACAAGATAAAATGCTACCAGGTGTGGAAACAATATTATCGTGTCGAGTAGCGATATAATAACAACAACAACGACAACAACAACAGCAGCAACAACAACAAAAACAACAACAAGAGCAAACACCAGAAGAAATATTATGCATAAACATGGAACAGAAGGCCAACACCTGCCAGGCGGATAAAATGTATCCTCATATCTCGTGTTGGTTGTATTTAGGGCAACTGTAAATTAATGGCGGTTTTATTTTAGGGAAATACGAATTTTGTTTTTTTGTTTTTGTTTTTTATTATTACAAAACATTTATTTTCGAATCAGTTATACACTAAGCTGTCAAAATCAAGGGGTTGGATCCTAGTATCGAGTCGGTTTTGCTCTAGCTCAGCGAAAATGCATCACGCCCAACGAGATAATGGGAACTACAGGAGAATGGAGAAATGTTTAACGGTTCTCTCTGCATATCTGTTTACAGCCCACTGATATTTTTACATATCTGGCGTGCGAATGGGACTCTCCACGACGTCCCATAAATGCTCGATCGGGATCATAAGACAAAGAAGTAATAGTTACACCTGTGGTTCCTAACCTTTTTTGCACAATGCATCCTTTTTACTATATGTCAGAATTTAATTCACCGTTTTTTCTAGATTGCCCTAGAAGATGCCTTCCAAATAATTGGAATATATAGAAAACATAGAAAATGTTGATGGGTTTAAAAACTTGAAGACGTGTACAGTAATATGGTTTAATTCATAAATTATTAAATAAATAAACTGAAGCATACTACTATAAACTTTCAATAAAATTCCACGGTACTATAATTCAATAAACAAAATGTTCGATAAAAGGTCAGGGTATTTATGTAGATTTTAATGACGTGACGTATGGCGTCCCTGTGTCTTTTCTAAAAATATTTTCGTAGTAACTAATCTGGCGAGCTACTTTCACTGGCACCCGAACTTCATGAATTTAAAGGTGTTACTAGGTTGGCATCTAGGTCCCAATCTTTAACTGTCGAAACGGTTAAATATAGCCGTTTCTTCTACTCCAACAGTTTCTCTGACACTTCCCGCCAGTGGAACTCACTTCCCTGATAGATATAATCTTCAGATATTCAAATGTAATGTCAATCGACATCATCTGATGCTTTGATCCTGATCTTCGTCCCTCTATATATCCTTTCCTTAAACACCCCCTCTTTACTCTTGCTCTCACTTTCAGTTACTCTTTGCGTGCTAGTGGCACTCTCGCCTTGATTGGGGGTGAAATGCTTCTAAAAATTAAAATGGAAATTTGTGAAAAACCTGCATTTCCCATTCTGGGGTGGAGAAATACTCCTGGATGAGAACACCTGGGATGCTGCATTCATCATAAAATCTCTAAAATGCTTCTCAAATCAATTTGGGCAAACTTGGGCCTGATGACACAGTGAAATATCCAGCCGGAATGAAGTCAAACTCGCAGTTGATCTCGAAAATGACATTCTTTGGCATCATTCATCAACATTTATTCAGTTAGCGCATTTTTCATCGTCACTGTGTTCACCTCTATCTCACAATTGTGGTCCATGGTGACATTAAAGGCAGAATAGCGCAGTGGTTTGCCGGTTCCTTCTGTACAGGGTGTGTTAAGGTTACCCCGTCCCTACTCTCCGAATTTAAAGAGGCAAGACCGACATGGTAGAATCTGATTTGGATGCAGTTTTTTTCTTTCTCCTAGACTGGTTGTCAACAAAGGCTATAGCTGGGCGGGGGAGAGATGTATTCATACATTTCGCATTTCTAAGCACGTAATTAAATGCAATGATTCCTTAAACCGAGCGCTTTCCATTACTCGATCAGGCCTCCTTTAGATTAGCAACGATCCTTACATTAGCAACAATCCTAAGGTTACCCCGTCCCTACTCTCAGGTTTTAAAGAGACAAGACCAAAAGGGTAGAATCTGATTTGAATGCAGAGTTTTTTTTTTCTTCTCCTAGACTGGTTGCCAACAAAGGCTATAGCTGGGAGGGGGAGAGATGTATTCGTACATTTCGCATTTCTAAGCACGTAATTGAGTGCAATGAATTCTCAAACCGAGCCACTATCCATTACTCTATCAGGCCTCCTTTAGATTAGCAACAATCGTTACATTAGCAACGATCGTTACATTAGTAACGATCTCAAAATTAGGGTGTTTAAAGGATTTTAATGGAATGAAGTAAACTTAGACAGGTGGTTGGTGAATAAAATGATATTTTCAAGGTCAGGTGTTCAATCAAGATAATAAGGTGAATGTCTTATGTTTTCCCATTAAAATTCTCGCAATTTCTGGTTTGAATGATGAGGGGAATGGCTATAGACATTGTCATGTGGAAATGGAAGTGTCTGATGAAGTTTAAAACGATCTTTTTTTTTGTTAAATTTTTAACTACTTTTCTCGAAACACTTTCCTAATGAGCATATATTACCAGCTTTTGCTTCGTGTTACTCAATGTCCATGCCCAGCCCTCCTCATCCTAATCGGAGTTAATTATATATCCTGCGCATTCCGGTTATGCTAATTGCCTCATTTACGCATCGCTACACTTTCAAAAAAAATCAACTACCTAAATTTCTTCAGCATTCCAGAAAACCATGGACATAAGATATCGTCATTAACGGCTCCCTTTTACTTTGATTGGACCAATTCTAACTTTGGGTAATCATTACTTTAACTACAATTCGTCTCCAAAATCCTTCTGGACCTTGATTATGCTTCTTTAAGATTTTCATTAAGGCTCTGATCATGTCTGATACATAGTTTTGATACCTAGTTAATTTCAAATTAAATCGTGTGGGTTGAACGTTGATGTGCGGCTGTCAACCATTATTTCTGCTCATAATCATCGTTCGTTCTCGAGTAAATCTCGAAAGACATTGATTTCTTCGTCAAAACTGTACTAATCCATTAATCCCATTCGTGATCTTCACTTCCGTCTCGCCGTGAAATGAGTAATCCATTTGGCAATCTCTTTTGGGTAATTATCTTCATAAACTTTTCTTAAAGTACAGATAATGTCCGCAGTCCTCCAATCAAGTTTTACCATATATTTTCTCATGGCTCGTGCTGATCTAAAGTTCACTTTTTTTAAAACGGAAGTAAACTTAAATCACTTCCCTTGAACTACTTCCAGTTCATGCAGGTCGTAACACATACTGGGTGTAACAGTAAAAATGTCCAAATCGTGTAGTAGCAAAAATGTTCAATTGTTAGATTAAGCTCTGAACCGTTGTATCTTAGAAATGATTAAATATATCTTACTGGAATTCTCCGAGCTTTTTATGAAACAATTGGGCTCTATAGCAATAAGAATGTATAAATTACTCTGTAAGCTTAACAAAAGAATCGTAATGAAATCGATCATAATTGAAAATGACATGTTCATCATTAATTAAGCTAGCGGTCGGAAGGTCATGGAGTATTGAAATAAAGTTCAAATATATACTTATTGTGCCAGAATCGTTTTCCAACTTATTCAAAATGGTCTTCGTCCATTCTAACTTTCTAACTTTCTGTCCTGGAGTAACACGGAACCTCACATTTACAAGTGTTTTTTCACTGCTCTTTGAACTGTCATAAGTGAACATCCTTTCTCATATGCCAAACGTCTTATGAATTGAGATGGATCTTTTCTAATTTGAGCTCTTTAGCTCTAAGCTGAAAGGATAATCCCTCTTTTTGTTGTGACCTCCTGATCCAGTTTTCCTCTCTGCTGTTCCCTCTTTTGTAAACTTATTCACCGTTCTCTTGGTGATTCTTGAATGGACTTTGAAGATGTAAGCTAGAGTGGTACCATTACTGAAAGCCTGAATGATCTTTTTCCTCTCACCATTGCTCATTTGAGAAGAAAGTTGGTCTGACACAAAACAATTTTAACCTGCTCTCTTTCTAGCTGAATAACTCAAAGGGATTGTATTTGCTCAAACCCACCCCATGAGATCAGGTTGTGACACGAGGTCGGTTTAATGTGAGGAGCCCGAGTGCGTACACCCAGGCTAGGAATAAACATTGCCCGATCCCCTGCAACCGTCGTTTGCGCTGGCCTCGGTGCGAGCACCGATCCCTCTCTCTGATGCAATGAGAGGAAGCTGTTCCCCATGGCTGGGCATCTCTCAGTATAATTTTCCTCATTTGTGACTGTTCTTTGACGGAGCAGCCCATGAGCGCACTATGCCCAAAGACAGAGGCATAAATGAAAGATAATCAATGATGTGTTACAAACTATTCAAGAGAGTAATTTACACACAAGGATTTTCCAGTGATTCTTATGAAAAATAGTGTCAAGTTGGCTAAACGTCTTATCTGAAAACCTGAAAAAAAAAAGAAACTCAATTACTGTAGTTTTTTTTTTTTTTTTTTTAGTTATGAAGCATTATGTCGGATGGATAATTTTGCTGTTAAAAGATAATGGCCGAATCTGCTGCAACACCAAGTAATTCCAAATTTAATTTAGAGCAAAGAAATATAAAAAAAGAAAGACATATTTTATTTATAATATGATTTTTATCACGAACTTCTTTAATAGGCTTGTGTATGCTACGACTTTCAATAATGCCAAAACTCCGACATATATATATATAGACTTTATTCATGAATTATCTTTGAAAAGGAAATGACTTCAAAACCTTCAAAAATGCACTCCTTGAGTTCATAATATTTTTTCGGTATTAAATGTACCTGATTCTAACCGTAGTAAGCAAAGATAGTATACACGTAATTTACGAACACACCGATGGTTGCTTTGAATAAAGGGATGTCTTGTTACCGGCTTATTTGTAACAAGGTGAGATTAAAGGTAAATGGTTCGTCTAGTTAACACCCAAGCTTCAAAATGGGGACAAATAGACTCGTCAACATACCAGAAAAGACTGTCAACTTTCTACCACGATGTAAGAGTCTGCACATACACATACACGTGTACGCATATTTATAAGCACACACCCAGACCTTGAGTGCCTAATTACCTTCATATTCTCTCCATATTCTTTCGGGGAGATGTCCATTACACTGGGAAAGCTTCCCCACTGAACCACGAGTTTTGGAACCGACTCCTAAGAATCGGTTCCAAACCTTCCTTATTATTACAATCTTTGGAATTTATTCCAAAGTTTCCTTATTGTTACGATCTTCACTGTTTAAGTCAAGCGTTAGCAGCTATCTGTCCCATATTTCACTAAAAATAGTGCTTCTTACATCTTACTATTTAACACATTATCTCAAGAGGCCCCTGGGACTTTACATTATTCCAAAGTATTATATATATATATATATATATATATATATAACGTCATTAACCAAAATCAAGTTATATATATATATATATATATATATATATATATATATATTTATTAAAGACATTTTTATTTATGTTTAACGTCACAAGTATTTAAGCAAATGCTCTGTTTATGATAAACATATTTCACTAAATATAGATTCGAACCTTCTATACGGAACCGCCATATACGCTGGCGTGCCTTCTTAGAACCTTATATTTACTGTTATAAACAATTATCTCAATTCAGGCTCTGGCGTATCCTGGGACGTCATATGTTAAGAAATGGACGAGGTCCGACAATTTATTTATTAAAGACATTTTTTATTTATGTTTAACGTTGTTATTTTTATATATATATAGCAAATATATATATATTTAATTTTCATAGAAAATATTAAGGATTCGAACCTGCAAAACGGAACCGCCATATACGCTGGCGTGTAGTTTATGTTATATATATAAGGTATATATATATATATATATATATATATATATATATATAGTATTTAAGCAAATTGATAAAAATTAAATAACATTTACGGCCTGAATGTCCGAAAACTTTAGAAAATAAAACCGAATGGGTAATTCAAGGAGGATGAAATCCTGAGAGCTCAATGTGAGTCCAGAGCCAATATTTAATGAAATATAAACAGACCACTTTAACAACGTTAACCATTACAATAATTTATTTCAGACCTTAACATAAATATATATATATTTTAGAAGGACTTGGTAAAACCGAATGGGTAATTCAAGGAGGATGAAATCCTGAGAGCTCAATGTGAGTCCAGAGCCATATTTAATGAAATAACAGACTTCAATAATTTATTTCAACAAAATGAAAAGGAAAATGGGACTTCCAACAACGAAATGAAAGGAAAATGGGGAAATTGATGGGTGTAATAATTTTGTAATTTAACAGGAGGGTGATAGTTGTAGTTAACGAGACAAGGTAGAGTATAGAGAGGGTAAATTTCATATTACTGTATTACTGTTGTCTATCTCCTTTCCATTTTTTCCTTTTCTTTTCCCCCACTACCCTCCCATTCCTATATATCATTTCCGTTAAGTTAACCATCTAAATAGGTCACGATTAGGTCCTCCTCCTACCCCAATATAAAACATGCTTAAGAGCAATATGAAATTTACCCTCTCTATACTCTATCTTGTCTCTTTAACTACAGCTATCACTCTCCCTGTCAAAATTACAAAATTACACTACACATCAATTTCTAATCCCATTTTTTCCTTTCATTTCGTTGTTGGAAGTGTTACCTGATGATCCGGAGTCCTTCAAAAAGAATTTTGGTGAAATAAATTATTGTAACGGTACCTTAAAGTGGTCTGTTTTTTTTTCATTATATATATATATATATATATATATATATATATATATATATATATATATATATAATTTAATTTGCATTAGGTTAATGGTTCAAAGCAACCACTGTGTGTTCGTAAATTACGTATCAAGTGATTTATATCATCTTTTTTTTACTATGGTTAGATTCACCTATCACATTGCATATCTGTTTTGGGATTTTGTCGAGAACCTCGTGATGGCACCAAACCATACATGACAACAGTATTCACGCATGATCGATTGGTAAATTTGTAGATGTGAAGGCTGGACTCAGACGGGAAAAACCTTCTAGCGCGACGCAGAACATAATGCAGCCTCGGGGTTTCCCACCGGAGGTGTATGCAGAGACACGCTTCTATGCGCGACATGGCACTTAAAAAAAAAACGATATTATACAACGATTGATTAGAACAACCTCCCAAGACGCTACGCAAGATTTCAGGCTCCTAATTACCAGTCGCGAACAGCAAGCAGAAAACGATCAACTCGGTACCCTCAGAATGAAGTGACATTGACACAAAACTCACGCATCACATGAGATTCACGACAGCACCAGTACTAAGGGCAGGGAAAATGAAAGGATCCGAGAACCCCTTTCTGAACAGGAAACAAAGGGATGAGCCTCTACTCCTGTTCAAGAGAAGGGGGAGGACTATTGACCGGACGATAGGAAAGTCTATGTCGTTCCATTAAAAACAAATAAACTAAAACAATCAGCAACAGTCTTGTCATCCAGAGAAATTATTTGAACGAACGAGTTTTACTCAGCTGGAGAGAGTTAAGAGCCACGGACGCCACGACGCGAGTTATGTATGTATAGCACGGTCATGAGCTAGAGGGATAAAAGAGGTAGTGGGATGAGAGGGTAACGGAAAATGCTTGTTCATTCACTACACCCGGCCATATGGATTAATATAGATAGATACAGGAGAAGCATAGGAGTCAGAGGAATTATGGACAGCGAGTCTGAAACTGAAATATAAAGTTTTAACTTAATTTAAGTGCAATATTCACTTCTTGAAGAAGAGGACACTCCATCGACCGTGAACCACGATTAAAACTAACGTGCTATACTTGCACGAGAAATCACCAATGACTAAATATTCGAGAAATTTTTCAAAGTGGTTAAAAAAATAAATTCAATTATATATATATATATATATATATATATATATATATATATATATATATATATATATATTTGGTTGATAGATGTGAGTTGGTGACCCTGGGTTTCACGCTTTAGCGATCGTCAGACAAACTGATTAATGTTTTAAAAAATTTGGGTTTATGTAGATTGCGTATCCAACCAAATATGTTAGCTCTATCTCTGATATTGAGCGCTTTCTAATAAGTACCGCGCATATAATATATAAATAATTATACATATATATCTTTATTTATATTTATATACACTTTTCACATATATATATATATATATATATATATAATAGAAGATCAGCCAGTCACGTTACACCGATTTCAGCCTTACGTTATCCTCAGGTGATAAGGGACAAAATTTTTGACCTTGTCGCCTGAGAATACAAAAAATTTGAAACCAAGGCTGTGTGATTGACTGATCTATATTTTTACATTTAAAAGCTCTACATATTAATTTTTTTATACGTGTATTGAGCACTTTTTAATACAACTGCTTCCTGGTTTAATACAGCTCTATAATAATATATATATATATATATATATATATATATATATATATATATATATATATATATATATATATATATATATATATATATATATATATATATATATATATATATATATATATATATATATATATAAAATAAAAATTAATATATATTTTTATTACTTCAACCGTTATTATAGTGGATATTTGTAATAGGAATAGAGGCCTCATTTCTATTTTAAACTTTGTGTATTGAGCATATAGGCCTCTGTGTTCGAGAAATGATAAGAAAGAAAATGTGCTTTCCGGTTGGGATCGAACTCACGTTCACCTTTTTAAAAGACAAATTAACTAATAGCGTTTGAAGTAATGTATATATATGCGTGTGTGTAAGTCAGCACCAGTTTCCATCATCGAGTTTTGTTTCGCGTGGTTAATCAAGTATCAAATTGGTAACACTAAGCAATATATCAACTGACTCATCAGTCATAATATGTGAACTCATCTACAGCGACACGGCCACCCATATCCACACTCCAATAATGTCACAGATTGGGAAAATATAAACCCACACGTTGACAGATGCCCTAAAGACAGCCACGTATACACAAAGGTTGTGAATCACAGAGAAATGTTGAACAGTCGTCGGAAACTAATGCGACCGTCTCATCAGTTCAATTATCTTGAGTGGTCCCCTCATATAACTTCCAGCCAGATTAAGCCACATTTCGCGCATATATATATATATATATATATATATATATATATATATATATATATATATATATATATATATATATATGTGTGTGTGTGTGTGTGTGTGTGTGTGTGTAGTAGTAGTAGTAGTAATAGATCGCGACACCGAGAGCCGAGTTCGAATTACAGTCATTATTAGTTACATTTTTTTTTTTTTTTGGCGGGGGTTTCTTTACGGCATATCAACCTCAATTGATTATTTAATGCCGACAAGATTTTTATTGCTGCTAATATTTTTTTCAAAAAAGTATTGTTGGTAATATTTTTTTTTCCAAAAATATATTGCTGGTAATATTTTTTACAAGAATGTAATTCTGATAATGTATTGCTGGTAATATTTTTCGCCAAAATTATTGTTGGTATTAAAGACTAATTTTATAGTGTTTTGACCCCAATTTGGGGGTTAAATATTTGCCCATATCTCGGGCCCTAACAGGTGCTACCACCCAGAGTCAGGGTGGACCTGGGGACACCAGTATTTAAGAGATGGTTTCAATCTCCTCAAAACCTCCTGATCAGAGGACTTCCTCTTAGATATAGTTTATCGTCTTACCTCGGAGACGGATGCAGTTTATCGTCTTACCTAGGATGCGGATGGAGTTTATCGTTACACCCAGGACGCGGATGTAGTTTATTGTCTTACCCAGGACGCGGATGTAGTTTATTGTCTTACCTAGGACGCGGATGTAGTTTATTGTCTTAAACAGGACGCGGATGTAGTTTATCGTCTTACCCAGGACAATTAGTTACATTCACTTAAGTGCAAATACTCTTGGAAAAAGTATGAACATATCTCTTCTCCCCAGACCTAGAAAATACCCGAGTGGGTTCTATAGCCTTAGATCTAATCATACTATTTTGAAGTTTGGAATACATAAACCTAGTGGACATAATTTGTCCCAAAGTCCTCAAAAGACCATTCACTAGTTTTGAATTCAAAGTCATCGTTCTTCTAGACCCGTTGCCACTCAAGGCTATAAACTCTAGTCTGTTCTGCTACTTAACTGATGGGGGAGGGGAAAGATATGCCAGTCAATATAATAAGTTTGATGCCATCGACTCGTATTAAATTTTTTCTGCGAACTTAAAGTTGTGTTCATGATGGTCTTACCAATTCGCACAATGTGCCTGCATTAACCTTTTGCTGTAAGCGCACACAATCTGCCTAGAGCCTCAAAATGCTTCACTGGATTTTTGGTAAACATTCTTTTAGCTGAAGTACAGGTCTGTGAGTAGGTTGGACGTTAACTAGTCTGGTAGGATATCCTGTGAAGATGATGAACGTTTTTGATGACCAGTCACGAGCAAACGTCCAAAAATATATCATTAACCAACAATCTCTCTCTCTCTCTCTCTCTCTTCTCTCTCTCTCTCTCTCTCTCTCTCTCTCTCTCTTAGAATTGGTTATGGAGTTTGCCAGAAAATCCTATTCCTGGAAATTTCTGATGTATTCAAAGTTTACTGTTGAAATAAGAAGAAAAGAAAATGGGAAAAATATTAGGTCATCAACGCTATTCAAAATAAAATTGCTGCAGCTAATTTCGCATTGTAACATAATACTGTAATTTGAGTGTTAATTTTACAATAATTGTCTGATTAAATGACGGCAAAACTGATTTCCGCGAGTACAATGTTTTCAAAGAAACTAAATTATGACTTGAGAGCATGACCACAAAAAAAAAAAAAGGGACAGACGTGTCGTAAATGTTCTTAGAATGTGACAAAAAATCTTTTGTTGTTATTACGTACTGAATGAACTTGCCAATGAGTAAAAAAAAAAAATGGACTAATAAAATGCGCATGAACGCAAGGACGTCGGGCGCGTGGGCAGTTATTCAACAGGGTTATTGTTGATTTCACGTGAACGAAAGTGATAACCAATCTATGGCGGATTTAGTAGATTATCATAAGGCCGGCTAGTAAAGTGAGGTTTTTAAAATTACGCAAAAAAAAACATGATACCCCGGTGAAATTATTTTTCCATGTAATATCCAAAATAAATATGTAATACGTTATTGTAAAGTTCCTCTTCAGGTTTGTATGTTGAATTAGCTCCCAAATTATATAAGTCTTGATTTAGCGATAACTTTAGCGATGTAGTGTCAGAAATGATGTCACTCAGTGGAATCTGAAAGAATGGCCATTTAAGTCATTGCAGTCTTTGCAATAAGGTTCTCTATATCAGAGATTGAGCATTAATACAAATATAAAATTTCTCAGTCTATGTTATATTTAGCACCAATAATCCAGAATTTCGTTGGCGAAACTTAGTGTGATCAGTTTACTAAATGACAAACTTTTATATTTGTATTAATCTTATGTCTTGCTTAAAGAGAATTTTAATGTGTAAAAAGATATTTCAAAACAAATCTTATAAAATTTCCCTGCGTCTTTGGGGCTGAATGTCACACTGTTTATAGATACTGGTTATAGAAGAAATAGTGTCAAATTTGAATTGGACAAATGACAATGACGTTATGGCTGTCGAAGCATCTTAGAATCCGACCCAAAATGTATGTGTTTAGCTTCTTAATAATTGAATCCCAATAAAGGTTTTCTTTCTTCCCTAAATGTTTTTTTATATATTTAATCATAAAATAATGAGAGTTTTTCAGTTAAAATGCAAGGATTTTCTTCCTTCCATATGAGCTGCAGGTTTAAGTCATTTCTTGTTAACTTTTCCATCTGTAAAGGCATTTTCAAAGCAACTGAAAAACCTAAGTAAAAATTCGTTACAATAGCAACCCTGCAACTTAAAAATGAGTTAGTAGGTAGTTACATTGAAAAAAAATAACGGTTATTAAAGTTTAAAAATAAATGTCCATAAACAAATCGATGGAATTTCCACATACGAAATGTATGAAAATGAAATTAAAATATGTTGAGATTTGATATAGTAATATAAAATGAAAAAAAATATGTTATGATGAGAAAATAAAGGTTTATGCAAAGAGAAATAAAGAGAGAGAGGGAGAGTAAGAGAAAAAAAGAAAAAAAAAAAGAATATGGCTGAAAAAATAGAAATAAACTGATTATATAATAATTAACGTTGTGCATTCATTGATTTATTTATTTGTATCTTTCGTGTCAAGCATTCTAAATGGAAACGTTGTAAAAGAAAAAAAATTAATGTAATAAATATATGAGTAGTGACTTCACTTTGTGTTGAAGCTTGGATAAGCATGGAATATTAATAATACAACACAAAATGTACGTAAGAAAATGTATTGAAACAAGGAAAAGGTACACAATATTTACAGTTAGTTTTGGTATATTCTTGGGAAGACTGTTCCTGTAGAATGGGTTGACTTAATCGCAGTCGGGCAGAGTCTCTCGATTGGATCTCTTCTTACTTCTTCCCTCGTCTTCCCGGTACCAACCCATATTTATATGGTCGGTACTCCACTATGTAAATTAGGTGGATCGTACCACAACACTTTGTCATTTTAATAATCTATACAAATGAAATATTTCTCGTTATTTACACGAAATTAATTCCCTAGCAAAATGAACCATTTAATTCTAATTAATCCATGCGCTTATTATTACGTTTTTTTTGTTTGTTTGTTTGTTTTTTTTGTTTTGTTTTTTTTTTGGAGGGGAGCCTTATTTCTGCAAGACTTTCCTGTGAGGCATTCAAATACGTATGTCTACTAAGTGATTGTTTTTCAACTTGGTCTTGAGATAGGCTTTTTCGTCACTGATTTTGTCGTTCTGTTGCTAATCTTTTACTTTCGAGAGTTAATTTCATATCAAGTCACTGCTATATTAAACACATACAATATTTAACACGAAGGGATATTGAACAAGAATCGATTTCAATAATATCAGGAGTAATCAATGAATCATAGATACCATAGAACAACTAAAAAATATATATAAAGGGAAAAGATTAATTAAATTGTTCATTGGTTTGTATTTCGGTTGTGAATTTTGTATCTCCTCTTGAATTAGATATCAATACATTGCTTCAAAACTTTTGTTTCATTATATCTCCGTATTAAAATTTTCTAACAATTGCTGTCATTTTTAACGGCATGAAAACTCCTGTAAAGAAAGAAAGAAAGAAATAAGATTCTATACACATTTTTAACGGCATGAGAACTCTAGTAAAGAAATAAAGAAAGAAAGAAAGAAAGAAGATTCTATACACATTTTTAACGGCATGAGAACTCTAGTAATGAAAGAAAGAAAGAAAGAAAGAAGATTATATACACATTTTTGACAGCATGAGAACTCTAGTAAAGAAAGAAAGATTATATACACATTCTTAACGCCATGAGATCTCTAGTAAAGAAAGAAAGAAAGAAGATTATATACACAAAGAAAGAAGGAGAAGTTAAAATATATACTGATAGAGGGGGGAAGAAAAAGGGAATGAGAGAATTCTAGAAAGAGAAAGATAGCGAGAAGCAGAAGAAAAAAGAGGGAAACAAAAACATGTTAGAAAGAAAAGAAAAGAAAGTTAGAAAGCGAAAGAAAAAGAAAAAAATCAAAGAAAGAAATGCTGAAGCACTAAGAGAAAGTGGGTGTGTATGTGTGGGAGAGAGAGAGAGGCCAAAAGGGAGAGAGGGAAAGAGAGAAACAGAGAGAGAGAGAGCCAATGAGAAAAATGGCTGATAAAAGAGAAACACTAAATTTAAGAAATCGTCGATTTACGAGTTCTCACCTTCAGTACGATTTCAACTTATGATAGAATTTGTTCTGTAATATAAGAGGCATTTCATAATGGCAAACCTGAAGTTGATAGAACATTAGTAATTTCATTAAAACCACTTCTACAAACTAATCTTTTGTGTTGGTGCGTTTATATAAAAAAGTAATTTTTGTTAGGGCAATACTCTTCGGTTTGGTTTATTTTGTTTTACGGCATATCAACCTCAATGGATTATTTAATGCCGACAAGATTTTTATTGCTGGTAATATTTTTTTTCTTCAAAAATGTATTTCTGGTAGTAATGTGCTGCTGGTAATAATTATTTGCAAAGATTTATTGCTGGTAATATTTTTCCTTCAAAAATGAATTACTGCTAATATTTTTTTTCTTCAAAAAATTTATTGCTGGTATTAGAACCTATTTTTACACTTTCATAGTGTTTTGACACTAGTTTGGGAGTTAACTATTTGCCCATAGTTGGGACCCTAACAAGTGCCACCAGTCTGGGTTGGGGTAGACCTGAGAAGACCAGCAATCAGGAGGTGGTTCTACGCTTCTCAAAACCGCGTGAACAGCGGCCTTGCTTTCGGATGGACGCAGGGCTTTCAATACTTTTAAATGGCCCTAACTTTAAGACTGGAGCAGTTTGCGATCTATTTTAATAATAATAATAATAATAATGATCAAACCATATTATAATCAGTGTGTATTTATTTATATATTTTCTGTCCCATCTCTATTGGTAAAGGAAGTAACTGAAATTAAGTTTGTAAATTTATGAGTAATTACTTCCTTTACAATAATCTAGGAAAATAAAATATTCATTTAATCTAAATCTGTATTTAGACAAAATTAGTTTCCGAGCAGAATGGACAGTTTAATTAATCAGTTCCTTTTCTCTTAGGTCTTATAGAGTGCAGTCTTATTTTTTCAAGCCATTCATGTGAGGTACTCAGATACTTTTGTCTATTAAATGATAGTCTTGCATCAAATTCTCTTGTAGTAGGCTTTGTCATTGCCGACTTTCTGTTGTTAATCGTTTTTCATCTGAGAGATATTTCCATTTCGCTGTTATATTAAATGCATAAAATTTTAAACATGAAAAGATATTGATCAAAATGCTATTTATATAATACCAAGAGTAATCAATGAATCATAGATACCATTGAATGTCTAAAAAATATAAAGGAAACAGATTAATGAAACGGTTCATTGGCTTCCATTTTAGTTGTGAATTCTTTATCTTCGTTTTATTGAATTTCAATACATTGTTTCAAGACTTTTGTTCATTACATTTCACTATTAAAACTTTCTAATAATTGCCATAATTTTTTACAGCAAGGACACACTACTACTACTACTACTACTACTACTACTATAATAATAATAATAATAATAAGAAGAAGAAGAAGAAGAAGAAGAAGAAGAAAGAACAATCAAATCTAATCCCCCACACATTTTTATTAGAGACTGCAAACAAAAAATTGCCTCCTTATTGACATGGCAGTCCCTGCAGACTGCAATGTATCTTTGAAGATCTTCAAAAAGCTATCAAAATACAACGACCTTGAATTTGAAATCTCAAAAATGTGGCACATGGGAACATCAACAATTCCTGTTGTAGTTGGAACCCTCGGATTGTTTAAACAAGATTCCAGTAGACTAATTGAAGGGATTCCTGGAAGCCCATGCCTTAAAGAAATATAAAAAAAATGTTCTCACGAGTACAGCCCACATCATTCGAAGGGCTTTATTTATGTAAAATATGTGTGCGTGTTTTTTTTTTTGTTTTTTTTTTAAATTGGTCAGTGGAAAATGTCATAATGCCATTTCTAACCTTAGGTCTCTGGTTGGGACCCGGAAAGAAATGGATACACACCAGAAATCAAAGCAAATAAAATAAAAATAATAATAGTAATTAAGTAAAGTTTGAAATAGACGCCAACGACATTACAACAAAAGGCTCGTGAGATTATTTGACGAAAGCCTACTAAAAGCCTACTAGAGCGGCCCAAAACAAAGTCGAAAATATGTTTAGTATATTGAGTGGCGTAAAATTACTACAGTGTTTTCTAGACTGGGTGGCGTATGCCAAATAAAAGTAACAGCCATGAGTCGATCGATGTGATTTACTTAAAAAAAAAAAAAGAATTAAACAAAAGATCAACAGAACATGCGGAATATTTTATAGCAAACGATTTTAATTTCGACGAACAGATACGCATTGTGAAAATAATATCCACAAACCAACCTTACCACCCTTAAAACGCATCAAGATAATTTTACATGCAAATTCCTAACGTCCAACATCCGGGGTGGGGGAAATAAAGAAAATTACTGGAAAGTTCGATAATAAACGGTTTGATTAATTGCTCTGACTAATAACTAAATTTCAAAATAGTCAAGACCCATCATGTAACTTACATTTCAGTTTCATTCAATTCGCGTTGATTACCAATAAAACCGCTTTTCTTGAAGCAAGCAACGTTTGTACAAAGATTGGATTTTTGAAAAACTATTTTTATACTCACTATTTACATTATTCGGACTATTGTCCTCATCTTTGTCGCCATATTTATTAAAACGTTTCGGCCGTTGTACGCTCCAGCCTTCTTCAGGTGGTTGGAATGTCGAACTGGACCCTTTATTTCGCTCGCTGGGGTAGACTTTTCTAGTTCCCCGTGCCATGTTTAACAGTCTACCCCAGTGAGCGAAATGAAGGGTTCAGTTCGACATTCCAACCACCCGAGGAAGGCCGGAGCGTACAACGGCCGAAACGTTGTAATAAATATGGCGACAAAGATGAGAACAATCGTCCGAATAATGTAAATGGTGTACATAATACCTCATCTCAGAAATATAGACAGACATTTTTATACTGGTGAGGAATTGACGACAGACATAATATCGAAATACCGTTATACAATGTCTTTTCATTTTCTTTTCTAATCAACTCTGAATAGGTTGAGCCTGTCACCTCGCAGGGTCTTTTTTTGAAATAAGCGATATAGCTTTCGCTTCTCTAAGCCAACCTCTGATGTGTTAACGTTTATTGCTGAAAGAGTCTATCAAGCTTTAGATAAGAATGGGGACGCTCATTGTCTATGGTATCCTCATCATCCTTCTGTAGAACTACATGTCTGACGTTTATTCAAAAGTAATATGCTTCCAGTATTTTTTTGACGGTTAATGAACACACTTATCATAGCTTGGACGACAATAAGCCATCTACTCCAGTTCGACTTTGTCAAACATGAGTAAGTTATGATGAGCTATGACCTGAGGGAGTGATCTGAGTGTGGATTACAACGCGTACAATCATTTTTTTATTTTTTTTTATTTTATTCCATTCGGCATATAGGTTTCGTATCAAGACATCTTTCAAGGCCAGACATTACAAATGGTTTTACTGAAGTGTCGACGGGGGACATTATCGTTCTAATTTAGCATTAAAAAAAATGAACAAAGTAAAAAGAATGTAAAAGGTAATACGAGTTCCCTTCTTAAATGCGTATCTCTTTTTCTTTTCTTTTTTTTTCTATTTTCTGTTTTTTTTTTATTTATTTCTACTTCGAACGTGCTCTCCTGTGTAAAGCTATCCATTGCATATTTCTAAAACATGTTTTTTTTTTTGTATTTCAAAAATAGTATTTCTTTTTTATTTAAACCTTCTTATTCTCGTTTTTATGCGATTTATCGTTCTTTCTTTCCCTGAGTGTTTTCATTCCGACTTTTCTTTTTTGTTTTCATTAATACTTCCATTTTTTTTCCTTCTCTCTGCTTTTTCAGCTTCTTTCTCGTATTTCTGCATTTTCATTCCTTTGAATGTTTTCATTTCCCTTTCGTTTTCTTTTATCTATTTCTTCTGTATCTGTCTATATTTCTGAGATGGGGCATTATGTACACTATTTAAATTATTCGGACTATTGTTCTCATCTTTGTCGCCATATTTATTACAACGTTTCGTCTGTTGTACGCTCCGGCCTTCTTCAGGTGGTTGGAATGTCGAACTGAACACATTATTTCGCTTACTGGGGTAGAATGTTCAAATTCCACCTGCCATGTCTAATGGATGTCACTTGTCAGTTATCCAAGTTCTCCACTGCTTAGATCTAGTGACAGGATTGAAAGAGTGTGAGTTCAATACCTGAATATCACATTAAAAATCTTTTGCAAATAATGATTTTTTCACATACAAATCCTGCTATTTAACCCATATCTGGAGGAAAGATAATTTGCTAAGGATATTTGAGCGGAGGTGAATGCAACGAACACGACAGGAATTCGAACTCTGCTCAACCAATTTCTTATTCCAAACTGTTATCCATTTTAACAGCCGTACATCCGTAAATCTCTGATATTTTTATGTTAAGGGATTTTAGCTTAATCGCTTTCGAATAGAATTATCGACTATACGTGCGACGATTCCTTTGATAATTTTGATACAAGGTGTGGTAGCCTCCCTCAACACCGCTGCCTTGCATCAGTCCATTTTCTATCCTTATTCACAATTTGATTTATTGCACGAAAACACCAAACGCTAAAAGCAATAAACCCTACTTGCATTATTTACATTATTCGGACTTTTATCCACATCTTCACTGTCACATTGACAGCATTTCGGTCGTTTTATGCTCCGGCCTTCTTTAGCTAATTGGAATTTCGAACTGAATCATTTATTTCGCCCGCCTGGGTAGATTGTTCTAGAACCACATGTCATGCCTCCTCCCGATTTCTCAGTTATTTCCTTTTAACTCAAATCTCCAAGATTTCGGTTCACCACTGCTGTGGCCTGGTATTGAACTCACAAATCTTTGAGTCTAGTCACTGGATCTAATCAACATCTTTATCCACTGGGCCATGTGTCCTGGAGGCCGAAGTGTACAACGGCCAAAACGTTGTCTATGGCAATGAAGATGAGGATAACAGTCCGAATAATGTAAATAATGTAAGTAATCATAATACCTCATTTATATATATTGCACGTTTATCGTAATTTAAATAACTGATCCAAGTGCGACTTTTGGATAATAAGTGCGACATTACTGTAATTATTGAACAATATAGTTCATGTC
This sequence comes from Acanthosepion pharaonis, assembly GCA_903632075.3. Lineage (NCBI taxonomy): Eukaryota > Metazoa > Mollusca > Cephalopoda > Sepiida > Sepiidae > Acanthosepion > Acanthosepion pharaonis. Next base: position 1,089,280 of record CAHIKZ030000053.1, read on the forward strand.
ACTTTGACAGAAAATTTACCAGTAAAAAATTTGTTCATCACCATATTTTATATGAATGCACAATCTTTAAAAATTTTAAATCAAACTCAGCGTTGCTACTGCGCGCTCCAAAAACAATAACTCATTTTCAATAGCATTTTCGGATACAACAATATATATTTTTTCGTTGTCCTCTTATCACTAAGAGTAAAAACAAGAACAACATCTATTCTATACATGAAGATGTCTGTAGGAACAGACGAAAGCTTGTAGTAAAAATAAGAACTAATACGGCAGAAATTTATATAAACAAGGATCATTTCATTCATAACGGATTCGGAGGTTTTTGTATATTATTTGAATTGTTTGCGATGATGGATGTCTCGCCAATTAAATCATTAACCTTTGCATTAGTTTTTGTGTGAATAATTCATGAATATATATATATATATATATATATATATATATATATATATATATATGGGGTTCGGTAAAGAAGAGAAATATACATTGTGTAGCAATAGGCTCCCGTTGCTAAAATTCTTAAGGTCTGTTGAGTGAAAAACATGTTCAAGGAATATAAGGTATGGGTTCAAGTTATAGTCTGTCTTTCTTCTATTTTCTTCTTCATTCTTTCTTTTAGCCTCTCTTTCTTTGTTTTTTCATCTTTTGTCTCCCTTTTTATCTTCCTTATTTATTTTTTATTTATTTTTAGTTCCATGCTTTCTTTTGTTTTCTTTCATTTTCTTTTCCTTTTTATCTTCTTTTTTTTTTCATTCTTGACTTGGAATTCTCTTCGCTATCAACTTTTCCCATTATTTGTTTTTCTTTTTGTTTTGTTTTTTTGCGTCGTTTCATACTTATTTTTCTTTTAAGCGCATTTTCTTCTTTTCCTTCTTTTTTCCCTTTTTAATTCTTTCATCTCGGTTATATATTTTTTTCTTTTATTTACTTCAGAATCTATTATTTAATTGGACATTCTTTTTGTTTATATTTTGTTCCTTTTGTTGGCCATCTTTCTATCTTTAAGCCCATCGTATTTTAGATCTTTCTTTCTTTTTTCTTTCAGCCCATCATATTTTAGATCTTTCTTTTTTCTTTAAGCCCATCATATTTTAGTTCTTTCTTTCTTTCTTTTTTCTTTAAGCCCATCATATATTAGATCTTTCTTTCTTTCTTTTTTCTTTAAGCCCATCATATTTTTGTTCTTTCTTTCTTTTTCTTTAAGCCCATCATATTTTAGATCTTTTTTTCTTTCTTTTTTCTTTAAGCCCATCATATATTAGATCTTTCTTTCTTTTTTCTTTAAGCCCATCATATTTTAGATCTTTCTTTCTTTCTTTTTTCTTTAAGCCCATCATATTTTAGATCTTTCTTTCTTTTTTCTTTAAGCCCATCATATTTTAGATCTTTCTTTCTTTTTTCTTTAAGCCTATCATATTTTAGATCTTTCTTTCTTTTTTCTTTAAGCCCATCATATTTTAGTTCTTTCTTTCTTTCTTTCTTTCTTTTTTCTTTAAGCCCATCATATGTTAGTTCTTTCTTTCTTTCTTTTTTCTTTAAGGACATCATATTTTAGATCTTTCTTTCTTTTTTCTTTAAGCCTATCATATTTCAGATGTTTCCTTCTTTCTTTCTTTCTTTCTTTCTTTCTTTCTTTCTTTCTTTCACTTTTGTGCTCTACGCTCTTTTTCTGTTTGGTTTCTTTGTTTTCAGATGATTCTCTATTTTTCTTTCTTTCTTTATTTTTCTTGTGTTTTCTGTCACTTTCTTTTCATTTCTTTTGGGATTTCTTATTATTCATTCTTTCTTTCCTTTACACTTACTGTTTTTATTAATCACTGATGCTACTTTTATTTTCTTCTCTATTCTAGCTTATCATTTATTCTTACTTTTCATGATTCTGATTTTTTAAATGATTTCTTTCTTTCTTTTTTCTTTCTTTTTTTAAATTTTTTTTATTCTTTCTTTCTTTCGTATTCTTTTCTGTTGGGCTTCATTTAGTTTTCTCTTCTTTTATCTGTTCTCACCTTCATCTTTAGCAACTCTCTTTCTTTCTTTTCATTGATTTTTCACAATGTTTTTCTTTTCTTCATATTATCTATCACAGACTATTCAAATTATTTCTCTATCTATCTATCTATCTATCTATCTCAGTCTGTTCATATCTATTTCAATCTGTTCATATCTATCTATCTCAATCTGTTCATATCTATCTATCTATCTATCTATCTATCTATCTATCTATCTATCTAAGTCTGTTCATGTCTATCTATCTATCTATCTATCTATCTATCTATCTATCTATTTATCTATCTATCTCAGTCTGTTCATATCTATTTCAATCTGTTCATATCTATCTATCTATCTCAATCTGTTCATATCTATCTATCTATCTATCTATCTATCTATCTATCTATCTCAGTTTGTTCATGTTGTGGATTCCGGGATGAAATCCGGTCTCAAAATGAATGACAAACGCAGGAATGAAATATAGCAAATAAATGTATTGACGTAATAATACAATTGGTAATACGGTTAGTAGATCCAGAAATGTGGTTAGTAGCAATAATAATATATATATACAGTCTGGGAAATTCAGTATCGAAGTATGACTTCCTTCTGAGTCTACGTGCTCGCAACTGTGACTCCTACAAAGCGGTTACCTCACTTTCTCACTCCCTCACTGTCTCATTGTCAGTGTATCACTCTCTGAATGTCACTCCTGGGTATTCACCAGCAGCAGTACAAGTACACATTGGGCGAGTCCACTTGTATAAAAAAGGGGTGGACCCCTTAACAGTTCATCTATTTCTCGCTCTATCTATCACTGAGGAGGCACGGCGGAGTAATGGATAGCGGCTCGGATTGAGGAATTCCAGTCGAATCCATTATATTTACTTACGTGCTAATACCCTTGGAAAAGGTGTGAATCCTCATCTCCTACCACCATCTATGAGTAAATAGTAGGTCAGACCGGGTTCTGTAGCCTTGGATAGCAACTAGTCTACCGTAGAAAGAAATGGTAACCTAATGCGGGAAAAAAAAACATCTGCCTCATCAGTTATGTATCGAAAGATACATGATCTCCTAAGCGTATATCACGCATGGCACATAATAGACTATCTAAATATATCTATCTATCTAGCTATGGCTTTTCATATCTATCTATCTCAGTCTGTTCATATCTATCTTTAGTCTTTCTGTCTGTTTCTTACTTCCGTTCTCTAAAATGTATTTTTTTTCTTTCTATAAATTACGTAAATACTTACCTGATATCCTTTCATTCTCTTTTTTTTTTTACACGTTTCTTTTCCTTTATTTTTCTAAATCCCTTTCTCCCTAACCCACTCTCATCCTCTTTCCTATTTGATAGGTATTTTCCTTTCTCGACTCTCACTACGACGAAAATATACTTTTTTTTTAATTTCTGATTTTCACCTTATCGTTCTCTTTACTTTTACTCGTCTCTCCTTTCCGAATTTCCCCCTACGCCCACCCTTCCTCTGCAGAAACATAAGTGTCCTTTGTGCACCCGTTTGACTAACGCAAAGGTCACGAGATGCGGGGTGCAGTCTTGCAAACCAGTCGCCATAGTTCTAGTCAATAGGACACCCGGCACCCAGTTTCCGTTGTTTGCGTCACAGACCTAGACATATCACGAAGTTAGTATTAGGAGCCACAATAAGCCGGATATATATATATATATATATATATATATATATATATATATATATATATATATATATGTCTCTGTTTGTGTATATCACTATAGTTCATATGATACATCTATCTATATAATTGAGCTCATTACACATTTTTTAATTCATCTATCTCCCCCCTCTTTCTTTCTTTTATCTTATATATGTATGTGTGTGTATCAGTATAGCTCATATGATACATCTATCTGTATAATTAAGCTCATTACACACTTTATAATTAATCTATTTTCCTCCTTCTTTCTCTATCTTATATATATATATATATATATATATATATATATATATATATATATATATATATATATATATATATATATATGCATGTTTCATTAAAACGACAGACAAGGTACTACGGTTAAGCTTTTTTATTTAATTTTTCTTGTGTTCAAACAAGAGCTTTCTTTTCTGGACAAAGGGTGTGTAAGAACTGTCCAAATATTTTATATTTCCGAGCGCTTTCGGCTATACCTTTAGCCATTATCAAGGATGATTCGATTTTTCAGCTTAATTGAGTGTGTGCGTTCTGTGTATGTCTTAGTGTGTGGTAGGGATGTTTTTAATTTCCGAATACGGTTAGCACATAGTGGCCTTGTTCGTAGTTAATATTGTTAAGAGTTGGCTTTTTCTTTTTTATTATTAAAGCTTCAATTATTTTTAGTCTTTTTTGGAGGTGAATGCAGTTAATATATTTGTGTTTTCTACTAGTATGTTCCTAATGGTGTCGGGTAAATTTGTGTTTGTGTTTAAATGAGTTCTAATGGAGCTGTGGTCAGATAGGTGTAACGTAAGACGTCTGGATAAGCATGTGGTTGTGTGACCGATGTAATTATTTATGAGTCCGGTTTGATCAGGAACATAGTTCCTTAAGGGGCATTTGAACTCATAGATAATGTTCGTTCTTTGTAATTTTGACTTAGCTGGTGTGTTGTTATTTTTGAGGATAAGGTTGGCAGTCTTAAATGTTTTATAATAGATAATTAATTTGATTTCTTTATTCGAGTCAATTGGGGTAGTGTATTTCTTTATAATATACCTTAGAGAAGTAATTAATATGCATTTGTTTTTTGTAATAAATGTGTATGTGATTTTTAGCTGTGTGTTCGCTATCGTTATTACTTGCTTTGGGGAGAAATAGACGAATTTGGGGGTCTATAAGGTGGTTAGGGAAGCCGTTGTTGATTAGTATTTGTTTAACATTATTAAGTCCTTTGAGGAAAAGTAGTCGAGAGGATGAGTTCTGGTGTGCTCTATTTAGAAATTTTTTTTTATTACTGCTATTTTGTACCTAAGTGGACATTCGCTTTTGAAGTTAAGGCGGCACGAGTTTTTGCTGGTGGGTTTTTTGTATAATGATCTAATGAAAATGTTATTGCTGTATTCAACGAGGACATCTAAGAATAGAAGTTTGTTTTTTTGGCTAAGTTCACTGGTAAAGTTAAGGACGGAGTTCTTCTCAAATGTGGTCTTAAGTGTCTCTCTTTCTTGAATGCTATTAACGAAAATAAAAATATCGTCTACGTAGCGAACATAGATTTTCGGTTTTCAGACCTGTGTAAATATAGTAACATGGGACATGTAATACTTGGAAAGCGCATGGACCGAGTGGATTTCCCATACTAATACCATTAGTTTGGGTGTAAATGTTGCCATTATAGTCATAGAATGGAACTTTGGTTGTGCATGCGTGTAGTAATTTTTTAGGATGGATGGTTTGATGGATGGCGGAGGGATGGAATTATTCTATGCGAACCATACTGTCTACTAGACAAGAAACAATTATCTGACGATAGGACTTAGCGCAGAAATAAGAGTATATATATATATATATATATATATATATATATATATATATATATATATATATATTGTCATCCACAGACAGACTGTTTGGCTGTATCACAACTCATCAGTGTGGCTGGACGACCGGCTGTCTCTAGCTAGGTTCGAAACCCGGTTGAATTGGCTTCAGTCGGGGATTCTACCCCTAAGCCGTTGACGCACGGCAGGAATGAAGGTGAATTTAAGCGTATTTATTTTTAGATAAACACACAGTGACTGAGAGAACTCGATTCGATTTACCTAAGAGTCTTGCATTATTAGCCGTAATAGTCACTGTTTACCAACCCACACTTCCTCCCCAGAGGGCTCAACTGAAATAAATTTTTTTCAGGATATATATATATATATATATATATATATATATATATATATATATATATATATATATTGTTTCAATATTCACGACTTTTCGGCCGTTTTATGCTCCGGCTTTCTTCAGGTAATATACATTGGAATTTCGAACCAAACCCTTTATTTTGTCCACCGGGGTAGATTGTTCTAGTTCCACGTACCACGCCTTTTCTAGATATCTTAGTTTCAGTTATTCCCCTTTTAGTAGCTTAACTCTCCAAGGTTGTAGACTGCCATCTTTGGCTTAGAGCTCTCCCACGCTGGCTTGGTGAGGTGAGCGATTGTGGTTGCTTCTTTCCCAATCCTCTTGTCTATTTCTGTGTCCACGGTGAAGTCGCTGCTGACCTGAGGTACTTGAACTAGTTCACAACTTCCAGCTCGTATCGTCAATGGTGATGGTTGGTGGGACATTTACATCCTGTCCTAGGACATTCGTCCTTTTTTTTCAGGTTGACAGTCAACCCGAACTTCCTGCAGACATGTTAGTATAACAAAAATATTATAATATTTTGCACTAATTTGTATTGAACACTTTTTAAAGTAAATGCTACGCACTGTGGATTTTACTCCATCTGATCTGTCTCTTATTTTTATATATATATATATATATATATATATATATATATATATATATATATATATATATATATATATATATATATATATATATATATATATATATATATATATATAATTTAAAAAAACAGACCATTTTTAAGGTACCATTACAATAATTTATTTCACCAAAATCCTTTTGAAGGACTCGGATCATCAGGTAACACTTCCAACAACGAAATGAAAGGAAAAAAAAAACTATATATATATATATATACTCGACTTTACCGTCGACATTCGGCGTATGAGGGTCAAGCATATCAGTTCCCAGGAAATCGACAGCCCGACAACCATCCACACTTTTTGAAGAGCCGAATACAGAGACCTGGTGCCCAAACGACTCTCCGCAGGTTTTGAATTCAGAGTTGTCCTTCTCCTAGACCAGTTGCCATTCAAGGCAATGGCTTGCTATTTTACCCATAGCTGGAGGGAGAAGAGGATTCACACCTTTTCCCAAGGGTATTCCCATAGTGAATGTAATCGATTCGACTGGGATTCGAACTCTGCTCTCCGATTCCTCAACCCAAGCCGCTATCCATTACTCCACCTCCTCCTTAATAAATATATATATATATATATGTATGTATGTGTGTGTGTGTGTGTGTGTGTGTGTGTGTGTATTTGGGCAGCAACCCCTCTTTTATGCAAGTTTCGTTGTAGCTCTTCTCACTTACGTGTTGCAGACTCTATGGACTGCAAGATGACAAGTTTCCTTTCTTTCTAAGGTTGCAGCAAACTGCTCCACGAATTCATTTTGAGCATCTTGCCCGTGTCAATACGAGCTCTTCCTTGCTGTCTGGCAGGATGGATTTTCTTCAGCTGCATCCTGGTCCTGCAAAGCATGAGAGAATGGTCTTTATCACAGTCCGCACTCAGGCAGAAGCGGGTGGATAGTACATTCTTGAGTAAAGTGTTTCTGGTCAGGATTAGGCCCAGCTGGTGCCAATGCTTCGAGCATGGATGCCGACAAGAAACCTTGTGTTTGGGGTTTTGTCTGGAAGTATGAGTTATTGATGCACAGGTTGTGGAAAGTTTAAAACTCAAGCGGCCGTTGGCCATGTTTTATTCATTCAATTGGTTCAAGGCAGGAGGGACAAGAGACATGATTGTAATTGAGGAGGGTCAATTGCTCCGTGCTGGGGATGTTTCAGATTGTGGTTGCGATGTTCTCATAGAACTGCTCCTTTGCCTTAGATTTGGTGGTTACGTTGGGTGTATACATATTGACGATGGTAACAGTTCAGTGAAATTTAGGCGAAGAATGAGGAGACGTGCAGAGCTGTTGTAGCCAAGCTCCGCCTTCTTCAGCTAGGTGTTCTTGAAAACTTATCTTAGGCTCATCTGAGCTCTTGCCTACCAGTAGTGTGTGTAGTCCTTCTCTTTCAGTTTGCCCGCTTCAACGAAACGTTTCCTGGAGGGTGGCTATATCCACGTTTAGCCTCTTGAGCTTATTATATATGATATAATGACTCTCATCCTGGCATCGCCAATGTTTCTGAGGTTCTCTGTTATGCCCGTCATCATGATCCAGCATTCCAAGTTCCCAGTTTTAGAGCTGTTTTTTTTTTGTTTGTTTCTTTTCGCTTGGTGCAGAATTCTCAGTCATGCCCGTTATATTTCTACTAATCCCTATGCATCAAATAAAGAAAGCAGACTGTGGCCGGACGCCATCTTTCTGGTTGTCAAATAAGATTCCCTCCCACCGTTGGGACCAACCTCTGACGCCAAGCTCTACGTCAACTTAGCCATGAATTATAACCTATAGACTGCTACTCCTCGTTTTGTGTCAACACCAATGGCGAAGCTGGAATGTTTGATGTCTGAGTTAACTACCTCTTCAGTATTAGGCGTATAGAATCGAGCCTGGGCAAGATGTTATAGAGGACAATATGTTACCCATGCAGCATGTTCCCACTCTGATGCTGTTGGATCCAAAGGAATAGCAGAACCATTACAGTTTGGCAGCAGCGCCTTCGCAGGAGCTACCACAACGAGGCAGAAATCAGCGACGAACTGCCTAAAAGGCTCCAACTCCGGATTTATCCTCAGGATTAACTCCCGAAGCTCTTCCCGTGACTTGGTATTTTTCTAAAAAATGTTAATGTAATATTTACTCTAAAAACTAATTATTCCCACAATAAAATGTTTCGGTTTTAAATAACTAACAAATCCTTAAAAACGAAAAACTAATCATTATCCTCATAATCAAATGCCTCTTCTTTCATTCGTATCATCATAACCATTTTAACAGTAAGTCTCTACACTGGGTGGCTCTAGAGCCCGGTATTTGGTTAATTTTAGTATAAAATAGTAAGGTAATTGTTCCCAGAATTGTCAGTTTGACAAGAGCCTCTCGACATCACTTTTACTTCGGAAAACATTTATTTTCGAAGGGACATGTGTGTGTGCGTTTAATAGAATGATTATTCAAGCCGATCAAAGCAATAAGTCTTACCACAAACACAAAAAAAACGATGATATTGTTAGTTCTCTATATGACATAATGGCGCATAACATTTACAGCAAATTTATCTTGTTGACAATCCAGAACGCAAATACATATAAACACTTCATATTAAAAAATAAAGTATTTAAACAGTCTTTTACAAAAGAATTCGAGACTAGTAATGCCAGCTGTACTAAAGATGCCAAAGAATAATTCTTGCCTCTTTAAATGGTTTTCTTTGATTCGAGAAAAGAATGAATCTATTCTATTATATATGATTTATTTTGCAGACAGGCAACAACAGCACTAATCGTATTCCGAGCTAAATCAGTTTCTCCAGGAAAAAAAAACAATTTAAAAGAGCTAGACAAAGTTACCTCGAAGAGTGAATTATTCTTCTTGCTTAAATTCCTTGTGGTATTGAAGCAGCATAGTTTGAAATTAATAAAATATTAGGCGTTCAAAATCGATGTCTCTAGATATTTCGTTGCCAACCCGATTATTGCTTGCGAGAAAATTTAAAGTGAGGAGAAACACAGTTGCATTCAATAGAAGTCTCTGCGTCTTTTCATACAGAGCCAAAATAAGTGACCAAGGCACATCTATTTCCAAACCAGACCCCAAAGCAGAAAACTCGAGTTTTTAAACTAACTCCGATAGCTTAAGGAATCAAAGGTCATATCAGCTACCCGAAATCATTAGATCATATTTTATTGATCTATTTATCTATCTATCTATCTAGCTGTTCATGTCTCTTCATCTATTCAAGTTTCTTCATCTATGTCACTATTATTCATATCTATCTATCTATCTATATATATATATATATATATATATATATATATATATATATATATATATATATATATATATATATATATATATATTATATATATATAAAGGTGCAAATTATAATTTATCAGTTATTTTAATTTCATTAACCTCTATATTTGTCTTTTGTGTGAATGATTCATGAATTTTATATATATATATATATATATATATATATATATATATATATATATATATATATATATATATATATATATATATATATATATATTGTTTTAATGTGAATCTCTGATTCTTTAAGAAAGATTCATATTTTCACTGTAAAATCTTTCTCTCTCTCTCTTTCTCACTTTCTTAATCTTTCTCTCTCCCTCTTTCACTCTCGGCCGGGGAAGATCATCCCAGTGAGCGGTTCATTTCTGAAGTGCCTCTACACTATACCAAAGGTGGAATCAAGTCTCGTGAGTGAAGTTGGGTAGACAGAACTGTTTAGAAGACGTCGATGGTTGTGTCAGCACGAAGTCACAAGTCATCGTGACCGAGATGTGAGAGTACTCACCTTGTTCAAACAGTTGATTATGCCTGAGGATGTGCTATATCACAGAAAAAATGTAACTAAGCTCCTCCAGCATAGTTGTACTGTCTAAAATGTGCTCGAACAGGCATCTGCTAGAGGGATTAGTTAGCAGATATTGACACATTTAAACATTTCAGCTAACTCACTCACGTCTTCTCTCTCCCCCCTCACTTCCTCACTTCGTTAATTTACATATGTTTAATACAGCCCGTCAAAAATTTGTAAATTTTCTTTTCATTTTTTGTTTGGAAGTAAAGTCTGATGATCCGCAGTGCTTTTAAAACGCCTGTGGTGAAATAATTTATTACATGGAACCTTAAAGTGGGTTTTTTATTTAAATTATATATATATATATATTTTTATTTATATATATATATATATATATATATATATATATATA